>JAJJWW010014051.1:0-298568 GCA_023531295.1 Papaver armeniacum | reverse complement strand
ATTGAAATTGAAATGTGGTGGAAATGACACCACGGCATCCACTATCCTTGGCCTCTGCGCTCACGTGATTGAGAGAATTCTTTGTTCTCCCATTCTTGTTACGCAATCTCATGGCCAAGTGGTGCCAAGCGAATATATATGGGCGGAACATAATTAATTCATTCTTCCGTGCCTTGTGAGTAATAACATGGATGATTTTTAGTCGCAAGCGCCGCTTGGCCTCTACTTAGCCATTATTCTTCCTGATGATCTGAAATTCACCACTTTCGTAAAGCACTAAAATAGTGTCATTAGTCAAAATATCGAGTCCAAGCTAATATAAATATGGGTATAAAATTCAGTATTTACGTGCTTATCACATATCATCATCGCAATGAAAGGAAAGAATAGGCCTATGAGCTAAAGAGTCGAATAAATACAATTTCATGCGCGTCAGTATTGGGGTTTAAAGAACATTTTAATTATGACTCGGCAGTCGGACACTAAACAACTTAAAATCAAGGCCCCTTGCAATTGAGCAATGGAGTTTGCAAATTTTGGAACCAAGCTGGAGGTTAGATACTCATCTTCAAGCGAACCTTATTATTACGGAGAAGATCGATGGTATGTTGGATGGCTACATGTGCAAAAAGAAACAACACCACCTTGCCTTCTCGGATCGCCTTCTTCTGATTATAACTATTGGAGATTGCTTTGTTTTCGTTGAGCCGCTCTCTGCCACTAACAAATAAAGTCATTCACACCGAGGCTAAATGTCCGAGCTTTGATCAACCACTCAAGGATGATACACTCACGAAGCTAAAATACGAATACAAGATGAACTTACATTGCCGCCGGCGATGGCACAAATTTATGATCGAGTTGATTGACAGTGACGAAGAGGAGTGGCTGAGCCCAGCACGGGCCGGGCGAAAGAAAAATAGAAGAGGTCAATACCCCTTTTCATACAAAAACGGATTTTCTAGAGTTTGAGCAGAAGAAGGATTCCTTCTTGCTCCATGAACGAATAGATGACTGGGCTCTGGCACTCATACCTAGCCGAGCTAGCAACACGCTACTTACAAAATACCTTTGGACGCTTACATCCATTTGCTTAAAGTCGATTTGGATTTCCACATAATATTTACCTCGCTTCGTCTTTCAATTTTATTTTTCGGTACGCTAACCATCTAGTGCTTACCCCGCAACAATGTCTTTGACTACGTGCTAAGCGAGGGGGACTTAATGATGGTGGTTTTAGTTCTGGACTAAAATCGTGAAACCATGTATTTTATCATTTGTCACATCTCTCGAGGGAACAAAATCCATTTGAAAGTGATGAGTGCATAAACCTTTTCACTTACACATATTTGTTGAGCAATTCAACATATTTACAAAATTTATCCCGAGAATGGTACTGAAGCAACAATCCCCGGATATTACTAAATTTTTTAAACTATTGCATTATTCACTACGTATGGGCCTGCCTAGTATTTTCCTATGTATATTTCTTGGCCGAACTCAATGTGGCATGACATGACGATTAATGTTCACTCGCAAACGGAGTAGCATGAATCTCAGTATCGATGTTAGACCCATGAAAACACTCACATAGGCTACACCACCCTCGACAAAAAGATCAACGTGTTTACACACTTATTAATTAAAAATTAGCGGATCGAACGCGTTTAAGTTTCATGGAAAATCATTACTGTCATATCAGGTCTTAAAATACGATCACGGCCACACATTTGGCCACGCAATTCAACAAGCCTAGCCATTCCTAGCTAACTAGGCGAGCCATCATGAGCAACTTGTGGGCCCACTAACATCCCAACCGGTGTGAAATTTATTTAGCACTCCCAACGCCTTTGAAAGCTAACCCTAACATGGTGATCGCTGGCTGTTGAAAGATAGCTCAAACGATCTAAGGCCCAGGAAAATGGTCTAAAAAATATCACTGTCACCAAATCTAGCTAGCCTAGTTGGACGACTTAGATTTTCCCTCGAATGATCAAAGGGTATGCGGCGTGATCACCCAGCGACCAACCGCATTCTTGGTCAACTCCCGACTTGCCCACTGCAAACCAAAAACGCAACGTTGAATGTCCCAGCCACCCAAAGAAGGGTGATCGCGCGACTTTTAAAGTCCTACTGAATAAGCGGCGTTATACAATCACGCAAATCAATCGTGCTCCGCGTCCATCTTTCGCAAACTGGTCGGACGACTAGATCCAGTTTGGGCGGTCGATGAGGTCTTGGCCGTTCAACATCACCGGCTCCATGCACAGTTGATCGAACTACTACATAGCAATCAAGAGCGCGTCAAACCGTTGCCCAAAGTAGGGAGATCGCGCGCTCTTTTAAACCTAAGTTTGCCGGGCTGGCGTCATGAACGCTGCGAATCCCGGATCATGTCCGAGTCCATGCTTCGCCAACCTCGGCCGAACGAGTGATCCTGATTCTAGATAGACCACGGTGGTTAGCACTTTGATCACGGACACCCTCTTCCATAGGGAGCGATCGACCAAGTGGTAGCTCACCCAGTGGGATTCCCAAACGATCGCCCAAAGGTGGCCGGTCTGTCACTGCCTTTAAGACGTTCAATTAGCGACTAATTTGAACAGGCTCTAAAACAACGATGTTTCCCGCACATCGATTATTTTCACTGCTTGCTTAAGCAATGCTTTATTTACATCGATCACTGGCGATGTTTTATAAACATTGATTTCATCAATAAATTATTATTTGACTAAAAAGCACTATGTGCTGTTTTTAGCGGCAGTCTCACGACTTCACCCGTTTACTAGACATCAAACATGTCCACGAACTGGGATGCCTACCGGGGTATCTGTCCAAGCGGTTTCTGTGGTGCAACGCGCCCATTACTGAGAAAGTGGCGTGAAAGGACGGACGGTTCTGATGTCGAGTAGTGGGTGGAAGTGTGCCCAGGTTTCCCTCACATGATGAAAACATGGTGGATCCCACTTCACAACCCCACTCCTCCCCTTTAATTGCCTCCACTTTCCCTACGAGATGTGGGGTGCGCTCAATAGCTTTGTATAAATAGGATTTCAAACCTATTTCAAACTAGAGGACAAGTGTTATCAACACAAGTAGCCGTAAACCATATTCGATACAAGTCATAAAACAACCACGCGTCCACACCTTCATAATTCGACACTCGATCTAAAACACCTTCTTCGCTTCCCTCACTAAGATCAACCCTTCTCCTTCAATTTGTGACCGAATTGAATGCAGGCAACGCCATTTCTTGGTTTTAGGCCGAGTCTTACAATTGATGTCTAGAATCTGAAAAGTACTCATGTACGGTACATTTGTTTTGGGTTTGAATTGCTCATCCTTCTCCAACCTTCAAAATTAATGAGATGGTTTTTACCCAAAAGAAGTTAGTCTAAGAATGACTCTGTTTGTTAATTGTTGGTGACAATAATTACAAGAGTTTCTTAAAAGACTAAAGAGACATCATTTCTAAAATCTCGTGTACTAGTGAACGTTGTGATAATGACACTCTCTCACGCAAGTCAAGTTGAAAAACAAGATGGAACAGAGAAAACAAACCAAGTAAGAGGTCAAGGAGGGATGATTACTGTCTTAGTCACCGGGACTTTAACAGACAAGGCTCACCAAACACAACCTAGTTGTGTTGGAATGTGCATGCTCACCTTAACGCTCAATCTTATGATGGGTGAGGAAGCACATGATCTCTCGGTTGTGCTCTGATAATTCACCTGTTTATGGAGATTCTTTCTGTATACTGCATCTTGTTTATCTATAATTGGCTTTTGATAAACAGTACTTTGAGTTTATGATGTTGATATCAACGATCATATATGCGTAGCTCTTGTTTATACGGTTAAAAGCATTTATGTGTTTATGGGATATTTGATTTAGGTTTCCTTAATATTCGATCTCATAATTGTAGAACCCTTATGGTTTGGGTGACTTTTTGGTTTGAAAATAGGGTTCTGGTACCTAAGGTACAGGCTTTATCAAAGGATCATAAGGGGTTACGATTGAACTCATGTGTGAAAAAGTCACACATGTTTGAATCGTTTGGTTTAGCATAAAAGCATATGTGTTTTGAGGTTTCAACTTTTTACATGCATTGGTTAACCCATTTTCCAGCCTTTCTACGGTAAGGTTGGTCCTTGTTGTTCTTTGTCTTGCTAGAGGATGACAACATTAAACGGGGAAAGTTCTAACCGGCGCTTATGTATATCTTTCCTAGAAGAGGATGCGGAACTTAAGGTAACGAATTTGTTAGTTAATCGTTTTCCTATTTAAGAAAAACTGATTTTATTACCTATCTTTGTTTTTTTTCTTAACAAAATTTCGGTAGAATTGATGTTTATTCCATTATTTGTGTATGGATGTGTGTGTGATTCAATTGTTTGGGTTAAGAAAAACTATTGTTATCTTGATTTATTGTTTGGTATCAATTGTTTTACGCTACAAAAATTACTGCTTTAAATGTCTATGTTTGTTTCAATTGCTTGATTGAGATAAATAATTATGCAAGTTTATTTATTTGGTTTGTATGAATTGTTTATGGCTTAACAAAAGGTTTTCGGGATGAATTGTTTAGTCAATTGATTAGGACAAGAAGAAACTAAGTTAATTTTGATCTTAGTTAGACTTATCAAAGTGGAGGTTTTTATTATTCAAGTCTAATTAAATGCTTTAACAAGAAATGCTAGTTAAATTCTAACTTAGTACTTGTCTTGTTTAAAACTGAAAGGTCTAAGTTATTATTTGAATAATTAGAACCTCAGTAAGAAAAAAACAGTTATCGATCTTTATTTTGGTCTTATCAACAAGCGATTGTATTTGTCCACCTCGGTTTAGCAAAAGAACTAAGGTGCTTAGTCTATTTTTGATTTGCTAAACTATTAGGGAAAATTGCTTCGGGCAATTGTTTGGTAACATATCAAAACAAAATTACTTTGTAGTTTCGGTTTTGATATTGTTTATCAAAAATGATGTGGGAACCTCGTTCTTAACTCTTATAGGTTGCAAGTCTTTTGAGATTTGTAAGATCCTTTTGGTTTGTCTTTTATTTTGCTTGTACCTTTGTCATTTGTGACAAAAAGGGGAGAAATATATGGATTAAACAAGTGATTTGGTATCACTAAGGAAAGGACAATGGTGCTTAAACGTTATATCTAACGAAAGAGTAAAGCATAGACAAAGGGGAGTAGCATATCATATTGATACTTGTAGTTATATAGATTACAAAGGGAATAACAAAGACGGATTGGAAATCTACCTATCTTACCTTTTTAGGAGAGTATTAGCTGTTATTATAATGTCAATATGCGGCATTTATGGATTGAATGTATCTGAGTTATTGTGGCATTGAATTTGGGAAATCAAGCGTATGTATAATGAATTCTTGTAATTTGTTTATCCATATGATGTAAGAGTTTTGTCACTAAAATTGACAAAGGGGAGATTGTTAGAGCATAGCTTCGGTTGAACCCACCAAGCGTTGGTATGTCAAGTTTGGTTGTCATATTTTAGTGAACCAAAACTCATTTAAAGAGTCGCTTGATTATTTACTAGAGTCAACCCCATTATAGGTTTACTAGAAAGTTATTAGGGATATGAGACTTACAAATTACGTAAAGACTTGAAGAATGTGAAGAAGTAAAAGCTAAACGACTTGTGACATCATCCTTCCTCTGAGGTTAGTAATATGTGACTTGAACTGCTTCATTTTCTAACGTATCTTTCAAGTCGTGCATATTGAAAACATAATCTACTTGAAGCATGAATGATTATACTCTAGTTAGACATAGTATTAAGGGAATTACAATACGAAGTATAACGTTATATCTTTGAACTTCGTGTATAAGACACTGACATAATCGTATGAATGCTATTGTGATTATGTATGGGTATGGGTGAAGATTTCGTCATTCTAGGAACAATGTTTTTAAATTCGTTTAAAGGAAGTACAATTCATAAACTTGTTTTGTGAATCGAAAGGGAAATCGCTAGGCTTATTTGTATTGTTATTCATTTCCAATCTTTGGATTACCCAATATGTATGTTTAGTATAACCGCTCCACAACTTGGCTATGTATCTTGGTAAAACTATTCACAAGGCCTCGACTTTTGTATTGGTATGCCTTTTATTAGTGAACCGATCTTAAGTAATCACCTCAGACGGTATGATCGGATATGTTGTAATCGGTATGACCAACTCTGACTTGGGGAATCGATCCTAGTAAGAGAAGAACCATCACAAGTGGTGGGAATCGATCTCGAAGAGGTGCAACGAGTCTTAGTTATTGGTAACCGATCCTATGACTGGTAATCAAGTTATACCATAAATATTGTGCCCTAGTCAGTCAACCAAATTTGAAAAAGCTAGTGTGACCGATCCTAGTACCCACATGGAGGTAGAACCTAAACTTGTTTTTGGTAGAACCGTGAAACCCATTACCTGATGATTTGATAGGATAATCAATCACATAGTTCTTGGGAGTCGATGAACCAATTTTAAACTTGTTTGGAAGTGTGGCAAATGCGGTTCCAAGATTGTAAATATGAAAAGGATTACAAAGTAAAGATGTCGACATACTTTGAACATGTGCAAAGAACTCTTATCTTTATTGTTCAAAGATATTCCTTAATAAGCAAAGGAGAATCCGTATCGAAATAAATTGAGAATCTTTTAATTAAGGTTTTTAGTTTTATATGTTTTTAATTTCCAACAATTAAAATGCATATCTTTAGAAAATAAAAATTGGTAATGTGCATTTACTAATTGGAGATTTATAACTCCAGATTTAGGTCAATATTTGGACTAGCATTTATGGTGGAATTATGGAAACCTAATTTGAAATATATTGCATCTTGAGAATATTTTTTTGTTTTGGAAATTCCTTGGTGTCCAAACTTCCTTGGTTTATAAATATTAAAAGTTTGCATTTTCGAGCAAACTAATCCTCGAAACAGAAAAACTACCTTGTTGTGTTGTTAATGCGGAGCCGTCTATTCGGAGAGGGAAAGTACCCCGATTATGCGAAATCTCTTCGACCGCTCGTTTTAAAGACTTTGGGATTGGGAAGCTGAGTATCGTTGGTGAAACTAGATAATTGGCAAGTTTATTATTAGTTTTCGATTGATTTGATTGACTAACGGTTGTTGAACTTTGATTGCACCTAGTTTCTTTATGCTTGAGAATCTTCTCTTCCGATATAAGATTCACTTAAAACTAGATCGAATTTTCGACGGGGTCTTTAAACTGCTTGTAGATCTGACGTCTTGTGATAATACATTGTTAACTGGACTACTTTTGTGTGTGATTGATCACAAGATTCAAGTTGATTGTGTGCAGGTGTTTATTGAAGATCTAAGAAGATTTAAAAGACAAAGAAGATTTTTGATTTGAGTTCATAATATTTGGTGTGCACAAAACTTGGTCGGATGGGGATCCAACTATAATCGGTTTATCTTTGATAACCTTGATTGATTACTTGAGTAGATCGGCATCAATAAAATTCTTTGTGATTCGGAAGTATTGATTGCATAGTCTAAACAATTACTTTGGTAGTTGTTGATAGATTGATCTAAGAACTTGACAAAGGAGTTTATTGGGATAACGGAAGAGCCTTTTGTCAAACTCATATCACGTTGTTTGAAAAGAGTTGTTACTGAACAGATTTGTTGTTCCTTTACTATTTGGAATACGAACCAAAGGAATTCTTCCAAGTCGTGACTTATTGCAAGTTGGAGCGCGGGATACATACGGAACTAGGTGAACTATAGGTTTAGTTGCTTGGTCTCAAACTATACGAGACTTGGTTTAGATTTTGTATAATGGCTTAATCCCGAGAGTATTCAATTTCGACAAGGTCCCGGGGTTTTTTTCCATTCAGTTTCCTTGTTAACAAAATCTTGTTGTATTTTACTTTTCTATTTCCGCAATTATAATTGTTTTTATTATAATTAGAAGTAAAATACACAAATGTTAATTCCTAATTACTTACAGCAATCCTATAAAGTGTTTGGTTAAGTCCGACCTATTATCAAGTAACTCATACTTCGTTGTTGCATTGTCTCATCTGTATCCATAAATAATCACACAAGTTATCTTGTT
Organism: Papaver armeniacum; assembly: GCA_023531295.1. NCBI lineage: Eukaryota > Viridiplantae > Streptophyta > Magnoliopsida > Ranunculales > Papaveraceae > Papaver > Papaver armeniacum. The sequence goes on along the minus strand of JAJJWW010014051.1, from coordinate 290,458 downwards.
GTCGTATTGTCTCGATCTCGTATCCATGCATTTTACACGAAGTGTGAACTGTCTTATGTGTCTCGACTCACCCATAGACAATCAATTTCGGAGAAAGGACTTATGGGTAGAAAAGTTGTAGATTGACGTATATTTGGGTACCCTCGTCTTTTCATATACCCTCATGTTGGTGTTCCCTTAGGAAGATCCTTGACTATGTAGTAATTTTTAACCCATTCGGTCTCTTCCTCAACATCCTTTAATCTATGCCTTAGTTGGAATTGGTCTTTTACCTCATTTCTTTGCCTTGAATACGTATTCATCTTCTATCGCACTTGATGATGATGTGGTAGTCTTTGCTTTTTTAAGTATGTTTTCAAACAATGGTAGTTGATTTATGATGGAGTAGTTCGTTTGCATCTTATAAGTATGTGTTGAATAATCAAGATGATGATGGATTTTACATCTTTAAATGAGAAAAATGAACAATGAGAAATATTTATTTGAATAAGGTAGTGTATGATAGAGAGTAGGCTATCCTCTTTATATACACAAGGGACCAACGACTATAATTTTTTAAAAAAGAGTCATTAACGGTAACAATCGGATTATATAGACGCATGAATAGTCCATTGTGAATTTGGAATAATGAAATAACTTTGCCTCTCCAATCATTTATAAGTGAGGCACATAAAGACCTATTCTTGATTTATAAAACCTGTAAACTTGGGCCCAAAATGTCGGTTTATGTGTGCATTAGCATAAACCAATTGTGGTTGATGTTCATCAATGTCAACTCCATAATCGTTTTTATGTATGTGTACAACAAAAACCGATTCTATTAACATCAACAAACAATCGGTTTGCGCTAATGCACATATCTGCCGATTCTGGTTGATTTTGAAATTTTGATGAGTAAATTTCGAGATTTAGAGTTAAATCATTGAGCTTCTAAAAGGAACGGAACAAAGGGATGAATCCCAACCACTTGAATTGTTTGTCGATGAATATTCCTTAAAAACCCAAAAAGAGAATTCAATTGTTGTTTGTGATTAGGTTTTAGTTTTGATTTGATGGAAATTGAAAAAAAAAAAAAAAGTTTGATTAAGATTTTAGTTCAATATTTACATGAAATTTATCTGGATCAAGCATGTAAAGCAACCATCCCGAGATGTTTAGTAAATTTCGGCGCCTTGCCTATATTCACTTGATATAGTTTCTTTGAATACTTTTTGTGCTATGTTCCCTATTTGAACCCTTAAGGTTGATATGGTATGACACTTTGTGTTCACTGCAATGTAGTAGCAGTATCAATTTCAAATATCAAGGATGAGGTCTTGCATAAAGTATTCAATGAGAAATCATCTTTGCTCTACGGAAATGAACTTTAAAAGAACTTCTGTCAACACATAGAATTCAGTGATTACCCTCGACTAATTTGCAAAAGTTAGGATTTATGCCTCAGCAAAGGTATCAACCTTGCTTGTCAAATTTAGCTTTATGCAATCTAGGTAATTAACATACATGGATTAGTAGGTGCAAAAATTTTCCTGTAATCGAAAACAAGGAGCCACAAGGACGGCCAAAGAAGGAGGGCGTGGCCATTCTATTAGGCCCGGTGGCGCCACTTGCCATTGGCTAGCCTATCTAAACCGGCCCTACTTCCCTCGACCAATCAAAGTTGCTTTAAAACCGCCACGCTCACGCCTGGCCGGGTACAGCCCATACACAATCGGCCCCAATTTCCATGCGACTAATTAGGTTAGGCTCTCGTCGCACTCTCGCACCCGTAAGTGTGGCCACGCCCATGTAGCGGCCCCTCTCCTTCCTACCCAGACCAATCAAGTCACTTAAAATACGCCACGAGCACCAGAGGTGTGGGCCGCGCTTTTATGTTTGGCGGGAGCCCCTTTTCTTGACCAATCAGAGTCGCTCTAAACTCGCCACTTACATTAAAGGCCAAACGCACCTGCCGCGCCACCGTACTAATTGGCAAGCCAAACTTCCACAACAACAACAATCGGCATGCCAACATGCCACCCCGCATTGAACATGCCAACGTGCCACTCTGTGATGATGGCATGCCAATGTGACACAAATAACGCCACTACATGCTAATCCACTTTACATTCGTGCTAAGGCCATATGAGACTCAAATTAGGATTTAGAGTGATCGAAAACAAGACTTTTAAATAAACCTAATTTTTGGTCATAGACCATAACATGCCACGAGCCACTTTAGCTCTTGGCCATCTTAGCCTAGCCCTAACTTTGGGACACGACGAAATCCTAGCCTTGGCCATGCCGCCAAGCCCTAACTTTGGCCACGACGCCAAATCCCCAGCCTTGGCCACGCCGCCAAGCCCTAACTTTGACCCCGCGGCAAATCCTGGCCTTGGCCACGCTGCGAAGCCCTAACTTTGGCCACGACGTAAAATCTAGCCTGCCCACAGCCCACAAGCCCTAACTTTGGCCACGCCAAGACCTAACTTTGGCCACGGCGCCCTAGCCTTGGCCACGCCTCCAAGCCCTAACTTTGACCACGGCGCCCAAATCCTAGCCTTGACGCGCGCCAAGCCCTAACTTTGGCCACGACACCAAACCCCAGCCTTGGCCACGCCCAAGCCACTAACTTTGGTCGTGACGCCAAATCCTAGCCTTGGCCACGCCCGCCAATCCCTAACTGGCCAGGCGCCAAATCACTAGCCTTAGCCTGCCGCCAAGCCCTAACTTTGGCCACGATGCTAATCCCAGCCCAGCCCACGCCGCCCAAGCACAGGCGTGGCATAACCACTGGGCACGCCGATGCACCATGTCAGAGGGCGCATGCCACTACGCTGCCATACTGCTATGCCACACAGTGTGCCACCAGAATGTGGCCATAAACAACGGCCACCTTTCACTCATGAGATGCGATCTCGGCCATCGAAGTTCACCACCGAACTAATGGACTTGTGGCAAGTTTAGGTGACCGCCAAGACGATCCCTAATGATCACATGCTATTTTCCTACGGCAAGCCTCTGATTTCGACTTGCTACACGAAGCAAAATGCTACATGTTTTCCACGAAAACACTAGAGACATCAAATATGTCACAAACCTGGGATACTCATCGGGGGTATTGTCCGCGGTTTCTGGCGTGTGTGGAAGATGCCTTGCGTATGGAAAGTGTCAAGGAAGTGGGACAATCAATGGCGGCAAGAAGTAACGGGTGTAAACGGATCCCTTCCTTCATCATGGTGGCTGGGCTTCGCGATTATACGCTCCATTCTTCCACCACTCAATCGTTTCCACTTCCTACGTTTTCCTTGTATAAATTACCAACCAAAAATAATTTTTGGTCGGAAACAAATATAGTATACAAATCACCAAAGAACCGATTTCATTTCGCCCACTTCGATGCAGTATTAATCAACTATTCCGTTTTTATTCGCTTCCTCCCTAAGACCAACCCTTCTCCTTCACTTTGTGACCCAAGCAAGCCTGGAACGACCATTTCTTGGTTTAGGCAAGGAGGTACGCATTGATCTCTCGAATCAAAAGTACTCTGCAAGCATTGTTTAGGGTTTAGATTCAGCTTTCATCCAAGCACACCTCCAAAATTACCAAAAGTCTCCAGAATCAGTCACCCATAAACAAGTATTAAGTTTTTTAAAAGTAATTTTTGTATTTTTACCATATTTTAGACACCCTATAGCTCCCTTCTTTAGGTTATTTCATTTTTTCGAAATCTTAAGCATTTTAATTATTAAGATTTATTCACCATCATGAAATTATTATTACACAATAAGTTGGTGGGTAGTCAGTAACAAGTGGGCACTAACATTCTTTAGGTTAGTTAGAAGAAAAATATAGGCCCCAAAATAAACACCATAAGCCCCAAACTAACCCGGGTTTTTAGGGCGACCCCAAAAGAATTAAATACTTTTATTCCAACCCATATACACCATTAAGGGATGTCCAAAAATACGGAGAATACGTTGTGCCCTTACATAATCGGGATGTTATTTTAGGCCCGATTATTATAAAGAAATCGGAAGCTTGGTAACGATATTATACTACCGATTAATATCGATTTTGTGTAAACTCATTGTTCTGGCTCTATAACAATGGGTAGGGAAAAGAACCTACTAGACTACCGATTGTTAAAGTATAGAAATAAGAAATCTTTTAGAATTTTGCAATGGTGAACTTGGAGGCTCCTATATAATCGGACGACAAAAATGTCAAGCTAACTTTGGGCTCTAATAATCTGGATGGTAAAGTACAATCTACCGATTATGGTAGATTTCCAAATTTCACAATGAAGGATTATGTAAAAACTCATTTTAGGGCAAACTCTATAATCGGGAAGTTGGGTATTTATTTATCTTAGATTATGGTTACATTCAAAAGACTAACCAAATGGTTATAATTAAATATGTACCAAACTATGGAATTTGACAAAGGTTCAATTTGGGCTTCAATAATTCCAGTAGGGTTATAAGTAACCCCTCTACCAATTTTGGGCTACTCAAAATCGGTAGCTAATGAGAGTGGTATTACCTACCGATTAATAATCGTTTGACAGATTAAACCAATGTCAACCTAAATTCATTTCATTTCATTTCTTTTCAACTTCAACTCCTCTCCTCCTCCTCGTTGCAGAGAGGAAAACTTTCCCCTACGTTCGACTTCGCGTTATACATCGTTAATCGTCTAATCGAATCATCGTCGATAATTCTCTATAAAGATGAAAGAAAAGAACGTAAGAAAGCTCGACAAAAACGTAGTGCGCGGTGAGGATCGAATATTGGATTGCATGCCCGTAATAAGAGGTTTTAAACTCACGAACCCGAAGAACACGAAGAAGACGAAGTCCCGATGTAGGCGATGCGAAACCAAACTCTCGGGCAACTTGAAATGGCGCCGACAGGTATTCTACCATTAATTTGGTTTATATTGTTTGATTCGTCGAAACCATGTTTTTTTTTATTAGGGTTTTTTGGTTATTGCCTGTTCGGTAGGTTAGTTATTGTTTTTAAACTTCCGATTGTGGTCGAATTCTTCGTTACAACAAAAACATTTGTCATATTCGGGTGGTAAATATTTAGGTTGCCTACCCATTGCTTAGAACGTTTTCATTGCGAGGCCTAAATCGATCATAATCGGGAAGTTAATTGTGTTTTTGCCTTCCGAATATACTAGGGAAGAACAAGTATTAGAGACGCAATAATCGGGTGATATCTTTGTAATTTCCTTCCTCGATTGTTTAGGCTGAACCACTTGAGTAATTTCTTGAAACAAAAGTGATGCATATTCGGTAGAAATTAGTTTTGTGAGGCTTCCAATTGTGATGCATTCGGAAGGGTGGACTTTTTATGACTTTCGATTATTGGTATTCGGAGGGTTATGTTGAAATTTAGCTTTCGATTATTGTGTGTGTAGATAAACATGTTCGAACACCAAAAATTTTCTTTTGTTTTAGATTATACGTATTCGGTAGCTTTAGGTGAAATGATATTTACGATTGAGCATAATCGGAGGCAATTGGTTGCTCAACCAACCGATATGTATATTCGGGAGCGTTGGTTTTACATTAACTTCCGATTATATAGTTTACTAACTTTTTGTACTTTCTTTTGTTGTTTAGGGATAGGCGAGGTAAAAATCAAGATGCAATTGTCTCGTTAGTGCAAGGAAGGAAAGGCGTCGAACCTGACAAAATAGTGCAAGGAGAGCTTAGGACTGCTAAAGACGCTTCAAGTGCTCAAAATGGAACTCAACAAGCAAGTCAAGAAGGTGTTCCAACCAAGTGCCCCTCAATGGAACCGGTTTAAGAAGGTGTTCAAATCCAAGTGCCTCTCAATCACAACCAGGTTCAAGAAGGTGTTCAACCAAGTGCCTCAATCACAACAGGTTCAAGAAGGTGTTCAAACAAGTGCTCCACAATCACAACCATAAATTCAACTAGAAGCACCCGAAGATAGAGTACCGAAGTAGGACAAGGTAGTGGTGCGCAAGAAGAAGGAGAAAGCAGAAAAGAAAAAATCCTCCTCGAAAGAAAGCGAAACACCTTGTCCCACAAGGCGAAGGCGCGGGATATTCCAGAAGGTGTAATAGGCTGCCGGAGATGAGGACAATTGTTATTTGGATACAAAGACTCCTAGGCCAAAGAAATATATGAAACCGAGGTAATAATCGTTTCCATTTTATTTACCTATTATCTTTTTCTTCGTAATAGTTTTAAGGGTTATAGTTTTAGGTTATTCCCCACAGATTTTTAACTTGTCATGTTTAATAGTATCATTCCGATGCGGTTGTATAATCAAATCGACCGCACCAACTAAAATGCTGGATTGGCCTTTGAAGGATGAATGTGAAAGGTTCAAGAGAATTATTGCAAATTAGGGGTTGGTATCTTTGCGGAGAACTACATGTTGGAAGAACGGGTGGATATCGGGCGTTTGTGGAGATACTTTATCCACAGAGACCGACACCTTCCATATGCCGTTTGGGAGATGACATTAATTCCTAGATGATGTTGTGCGGGTGTTGGAGCTCCCCTGTCCATGGAAAAGGTGTTAGGCTGATTTCACAAAGCAATGGAATGGACCAAACTTTATGCTCTAACTAAAAAGTGTTTGGGTTGGGATGAAGAAACATCAACAACTGAGTTCAAAAGATGCATGAAGTATAGAACTAGACAGTTCAACATGGGTAATCTGATGGATATGTTCAAGGGCACCAAGGAAAGAAGAGAAAGGAACTTTAACCGATGAGCAAGTCAACCACGCGGCCACCGCATATCTCCTATGTGTATTGGGATGTGTCATTTTCCCCAATACCAAAGTGGCAATCGGGTCGACACCAACCTTTTAAAAAATCTGGATCCTCTCGATAAAGTGCATGAAGTACTCATGGGCACCAGATGCCATGCTTGGTTGATGGAAGAGTTGAGAAAGGCATCGTGGCTTGGAATTAGCCAAGTGGCCGGAACGTGAGTCATCCCAGTATTGTTTATTAACTCCACATACTTGGTTTATTTTTATTTTTCTACCATCAAGAATCAATTTCTAATACTTTGCAAAAATGACAATATAGACATGGATCTACGACCACCCTATCTTGGGGATTGGCCATTGAAAACCCACAGTGGCGAAAGGTGACCCTAGAGCAACAAAGTAATGCCTTCAACCATTCTAGGACCAAGGAGCAAGAACATCTTCTTTGAGGGAGATTGAACCTCACTGTCTTCAAGACGTATGCTTTGGATCCATAGAAAATAACTCATGGACATATCGCGTCATTCAATTTGGCTTTTATTTGGACCAGTTGTGGCACCCACGGAGATATGTGATGTACAATGCTTGAGGGTGATGCGAACACACGGTTTGTACAATGTATACCAAAGGAGCAAATCCATGGTAATTTCACTTTGGATCCGGAGAACTCCATGAAGTCCGATAAAGATTCTATCACGGTGGTTTTACAAGGGGTACACCATCCCGTAAATTCCATTGGGATAGAAGGGCGCATTACTTGATCAAACAAGGAAGGCACCAACAAAAGTTTTGAAATGTCTTAAATATATGGTTGAGTGGAATGTTTCTCTAAATCACCAGAATCAATGATCTTAAACCAAATCCGGCCGTACAAGAGTATCCTCAAAGAGAAACCCGCGGGTTTGGTAGGTGATACGTATTGTTTTGTTAATTTCACTTTAATATTATGGGTCAAAAATAAGTAATAACCGTTTGATGGTATGCTATGTTTTTAAAAATCTATGAGCATGTTCAAAGCGTTTGTCCAAATGGTGCACTAATTGCATAAACGTTGGAGAGCCTTTGTGCCACTTGAGAAGATAAAAAATCACCAAGAGTTGATTGATAACGCTGACAATGAAGATTATGCATCTCATTCAGGGAAAAAAGGCAAAGCCTTTTACAAGAAGGTGACCAAAGAACTAGGGCATCATGAGCACTCCCGAGTTGATGGAAACCAATGGATGATGTTGGTCCAAGTCGTAGAGGTAAAGCTCGCAAAGTCAAAGCAAATAGGAAAACTAAAACTCGGTGTTTTGTTAACTTTGGTGGATAACTTTGTTTATGTCGGTTTAACTTTTTTATGTCGGATTATGTCGTTTTGTGTCGGATTATAAGTTCGTACGTTATTTTTATGGCTTGTGAATGGTTTGTTTTATGAGTTATGAATGGTTTTATTGCTATCTTTATGCATTTAACGATGACTATAGCGAATCACATGCAAGTGAAATGAAGCTCGTTGAATTTTATACGAAACAATCGGAAGGTTACTTTATATACATAGCTCCCGATTCGGGGATATTGCAATTTTATTGTCGGTAATCGGGAGCTATTTATAACATGTACCCTCTGATCTGGGATTTTGAAAAAACATCGATTCGGAAGACAGGAATTTGGATGGCCCCTCAATTATGCTTTGTGAACAAATAATTTTTGTTCTCAGAACCAAACCACACCATATTCGGGAAATAACGTAACTTATTAAAACTTCCATTGTATCATCGGTAAGTTAGTTTATATTATTCTACGATTATTCTGCGGAAGAAAATTTTGTATTCGTCAAAACAACAAACCATAATCCAGAATTTAGGTGAACTCTTAAACTTCCGATTATAGTATTCGGTATATTTATTTTATATGTTTCCTTCGATTATGACAATGTGAAGAAAACTTTGTTTTTATGTATCAAAACAACATAACATTCGGAAATTAAATTAACTCATAAAAGTGTCCGATTATGGTAGCTTTCAAAAATTTGAATTGGGGCAACCTATAATCGGAGGTTTTGTAACCTATTGGTCTTAGATTATGACTACATCCAAGTTTTGGTGAATCAGCCACATAATCGGTAGTGTTATAAGTTTGATAATCTACCGATTATGGCGATTTCAAAATTTGGAAAAAAAGGATTTTAGAAAAAACTCATTTTAGGGCAACCTATAATCGGGAGTTTGGGTAATATATTTATCTTCCGATTAAAAGGCTACATCCAAAACACAAACCAAGTGGTTATGGTTGGCTATGTACCCTCATAACCTATGCAATTTGGCAAGGTTGAATTGGGGCCACTTATAATCGTGGTTTACAGTTAGATAATCTCGACATGGAGATTTCAAAATTTTGGAAAAAAAAAGAATTAACCAAAACTCATTTTGGGGCAACCCATAATCGAGAGGTTTTGTAACCAATTTGACTCGATTATTGCTACATCCAAAACACAAACCACATTAGTTGGGTAGGCTATGTACCCTCAAAACCTATAAAATTTGGCCATTTGAATTGGGGCTACTTATAATCGGTAAGTTTATGTTATTTTTAGCTACCGATTATAGAATTAATAATAGTTTGTAATATGTACACAATAATCTGAGACTAATTGGTATATATTGACTACCGATTGCCAATCTACCGATTGTTGTGTTGCTACCGATTGTATATCAGGGCATCACATTGGAAAATCAAGATAAGGGGGCTTAGATTTACGCTTGGGTGATTTTTGTCTTTTATTAATGCCTCCTAATTCTTTTGGGGTCGTCCCTAAAAATGCTAGGCAAACTAGAAGGTTAATAAAATGGTGTAGCAATCAACTTCTTTAAAAAAACAAAATGAACGGTAAAATGCTTTTTCTAGGCAAAATACCGTACAATCAGTTTTTAGGAAAAGATCTACCCGTTGATATTTTTTTATGTACATGTGAAAACATTTATATTCCCGTTTTACGGAAAAGTGTTACTTTCATTTTTCATTTTAGCCTAATTTTGAAGCGAAATGAAAAAGTAAATAACACTTCAAACGGAGGTAAATATAAAAAAAAAACTTGCTATCATTTAACGTTAATAGTTAAATGAACGTGATAACAACCCTCGCTGGACATCGAGTGAAATGGAATGATACACGTCCATTGGCGGATTTCTTGGTTGCATGGACACACCAAAAAGATGTTGTAACCGTGTCGATAACGATTGGACACGGCCTCAGCGCGTGAATCACGTAATGAACACGCCACATTATGTGTCTCGTAAAAAATTAATATTGGACACTTTATGGAAACAAATTGGACACTTTTCGGACATGCCAAAAATTGTTCTAACGGTTTGGAAAATCAAAATAATTGTGATACTAATTTACTCTCATTTTAACCAAATCCAAACACTATTGCTGAAGCTTAATCATTATTTCATATTATTAATTTTGTTTAACTGGTATTAAAAAATAAGAACAATCATTTTGTTGGGTAGGGGATGTAAAATCTCATTGTAATAGTATATCTAACATAAATGTAATGTCACAATTACCCTCATTTACAAGAGGAGGATGTGGACACTCTTGAATGAATGAGTCGAGCAGATTTGCGCCATTTTCTCCGACAAACTCAAACAACAATGAATTTAGGTCTAATATTTTAATGATATGTTCCTGTTATAAGACTTTATATTCCTACCAAAAGAATGCATTCGAGATAAAAACCGACCATCTACCGATTCTTAATTTCAACCTTAATTTTGAGCTACCGGCGTGTTCAAAGGGTAGATGGTGGTTTTATATATCTCGACTGTGCTTTCATTTTTGTAGGAATGTAAGTCTTATAAGAAGAATATACCATCAAAATATTAACTTAAATTCATTACCATTTGGGTTTGCGGAGAAAATGATGAAATCTTGTCCGACCTTTTGTCCATCTAAGAGTGTCCATAGATCCCTCCCCATTTTTGACATTTGATGTGTCTAAATATTAATGTCGTATGTGTTCATATCCGTGCTACCATAGGTAGATTTTTTTAGGGCATAGAGACTAATTGTAACTAAATAACATAACATTCTATATTTCTATTATCTACTCTTGGAGAATACGATTGCCGTTTATCCTAGAGAATTAGATCCATTGTGATGGGGATGCGATGATGGCGATGTTTATCTCTAGCCTCTAGAGCAAATATATATATCGCACCGTTTTAACTCTTTTAAGGCCAAAACACCTTGCTTTACGTAATGGGATCAACAAACTGAGATTCTATTGTTCTTCTTTTCTCTACATCACTTTTTTTCTTCTCTATTCACACTCATTAAAAGAGAAAAAGATAATAAAAGCGGGCCCACTTTGCGACAGTGTAAAAGACTTGAATTCGTCCACGTTTTCAATTGTTTCCTCGGTAGTCGGTTGTTTAACCGAAAGATAGAGACCACGCAAAGAATAAAGCAATGATGGGAAAGTTGCCAATCATGGTGCCACTGTCTGTGGCGGTGGCGGTGGCGGTGACGGTGCTGATTAAATAAGCCTCCTATTTTCAGCAAGCCTGTCGGTAGAGTCAAATTGTGTGCATACGATTAACTTATAACCCTATTTAGCAATTCGGTCGAGCTGGAATAATTCGGATCCGTATAAAAATGCCCGCATTATGCGGCTAGGTAAAATATGTATGGTAGATAAAAAAATAATGGTTAAATATGTTGTATACAGTATATTTTTTGATGCCTATTATGGGGTTCCAACCTTTTGGTTTTAAAAAGCTCGTAGCAAGTCTTATAGTGGAAGAATTCCATCTTCCATCTTCCATTAGGGCGTATCTATGTAGAGGCACACTTTGGGGCGTGCCCATACAAAATTTTGCAAAAAATCTTTACCTATTTATGTCTTGCCGGACATTTCTTAGATTTTGCTTTTTTTTTTTACTTATTCTAATAAATCCATTTAGATTTTCTTCAAGGAAAATAGGTAACAAAAAAGATACAATATATTTTCTAGCTAACAAGATATTCGTAATCAACACATATATGATATTTTTAGCTATAAAATAGGTAAAAACTAAGGCTTAGTTTGGTATTCTTTGCTGCTTTTGTAAAAGCACTTTTCGATAAAATGTTGTTGTCTTTGTCTTTGTGAGAAAAAAGCGGTTAGATGTTTGGTAAAATATTAATTAAAGTTGAAGGGATTAAAAAAATCAAATCAAATTGTGTTTGGTAAAATTTGATTCAACCATAGTTGTTGTAGCAAATGACAAAAATTGACATATCTCTAATGGTAGTTTTATTCAATTTTTATTGGGTTTAAAATAATTAATTATTTTACTATATAATATTAATTTTCATACTAATTACCACTATTATTATGATTGTTAAAATATATTTTACTTAAACACTTGTATATATGTATATATATTTTCAAACAAAAAGTGAAACTAAAATTAAGTATTATTTAATATTTTATTTTATTTTCTTTTATTGTTGACAAATGAAATGAAATGATTATAAAATAGTTTGAAAATTAAAAAAAAAATTAAAGAATGCAATATAGGAAATAGTAAAAAATCGATTGTATATAAATTTAAGGGTAACTTTTGTCATTTATAAAATAAAGTAGGGATAAAAAGATAAATCAATCATTAAATTTAGGTGGGGCCACGAAACATGCTTTTGTAGCTTTTAAAAGCTCCTCCTCCCGATTTTAAAATTGAGGAATTTGGGAAGTGCTTTCGATAAAAGCACTTTGATTTTTTTACCAAACACTAATTTCAAAAATTATTGACATATATAGCTTTTGAAAGTGCTTTTGAAAAATAAAAGCATTACCAAACCCATTCCTAAGACTTTCACTAGATTACGGTTTGCAAGTTTATGTATTTTAGGCTTTGCTCTATTGTTCACCAAAAAGGAATCAAGTAATCAACCGATGACAATCGAAAGGTTTTTCAAAAAAATTAAAAGAAGTGAGACGCCATCAACACCAAGCAATCCAACGACAACAAGTGAGACATCGAAGCTGAAAACATATCAAGAGATAAAGAATATCACAGTCTCCCAATACCATTCCTATTCCTAATACATTTGAATCGATGATGTAAGTGAAACATTTTATATTTATTTATATATTTGAATTCTTGATTAGTTAGTGGGCTGTGAAAGTGTGAAGGCTTGTGACGTTGTGCATCTTAGTTTTGAACATATGATTTCATTAAATTACATTTTTTTCTTAACGGGATATTTAGATCACATTTTTTTTTCTAGGGACGAACTAGAAACAATTTTAAACTTAGAATTGAGAACATATTGATTTAGAAAATCTATTCTTGCGGACCCAGGGACTTGAATGGCGATGTCCGATTATAACTGAATGATCGTGATGAGATCCGAAGAGCTTTTCTACTACGAGGTCCGTGCCAGCCCTCGAGGTCATAATTTCCTCAACATGAGGAAATGATAATTTTGCTTTATTATATTGAAAAAGACATTTTGATGCTATTGATAACAAGGTTTCCATTATATGAAAAATCGTTGTGAACAATTACCAAATGTTAATTTAATAATGAAATTAATGAATAAAGAAAAATAAAATAGTGATTTTTATAGGTGCCTCTATCAACATAAAGTTCGGATCCCCCTTTATTTCCATGCCACCTCGGCATTTGGAATTGTTCATGGAAGCTCAAGTCTTACGATGGAATCATAAAACGCTAAAAAGAATAGTGTTTGACTTGGTCAATGGTATTTGACTAAAATATTTCTATGGTTGAAATTAATGTGCTTTTAAGTGTTTGACTTGTGCTAAAGACAAAAACACTATTCCGAATAGCGTTTATTTGGATTCCATACACCATTCTGTGAAACCATAGAACATTGCTTGGAAAAAGTGTGGATGACACCAACTTGGAATCTATTAGACTTGACATTCCACACTTTTTCCAAGCTTGGAATGGGTTGGATTCCACCTAAGACTTGCTCTCTGAACAAAATCGAGTCATGAAATAGGAATCAACAAAACCAATTATTCTATTAGTTTTGTTAGTGGCTAGGATGCCCCCAATTAATTAGTACTCGTATTAAAAATTAGAATAACTAAACTAAATAATATTAGTGATTAGATTAGGCGAATAATTTAATTTAAAATTAGCACTTTTACGGTTTGGAAATCTACTTTATGTAAATAGAACATGCGTTTGAGTTTATATTTTTCAACGTAGTTAAAGTCGGTGTAACATACGATTAGGTTTTCCAACCCGTAAAACTAAATACGGTTTGGGAGTTCATATTTTCCCAGTAGTAAAAATTTCTCACCGTTGAAATATTGGTTTCCAAACCATATTTGGTTCTAAATTAATTTTGAAATCTCTAATTTAACTAAATCTAACCTGCACACAATCAAAAAGGAAAAAAAAAATGTGGGTTTTATAATTCTTTTAGATTGAAGTATTATTGGCGGAGATAATCATCATTGATGAAGAAAAAATGAAAGAAGAAGAGGCGACTTAGGAGAAGAAGAAAAGTTTTTTTTTTTTTTTTTAGAGTCGTGTCTTTTGTTTTGTTAGGTTTGTTTTTATTTTGGTTTTAATTAGGTAATTAGGTAAGTTGTCAAAAAGGATATTTTTGTACTTTTTGTTATAAATTAGGTCTCCTCCATCCATATTTTGGACATTTGAATCACATGAGCCCTCAAAACTAAATCTTTAGATCCCCCTGTATTAGATTCATTGTTTTTTTTTTGAGTGTTCTTGTATATATACATTGAAAATATACTAATGGTACCCCTTTATTTACATACCCCCAAAACTTATCTACCTACCCCATCATATATGATTTTTTTAACACCCCAATAACTAAACCAAAACACAATTTCGAACACCTAAAGACTTAAAGGCCTAGACAAATAAAGTTCTCACGTTGAACGGTGAAAACCCTCGTTTCCTATTGGCAAGAAACAAGCATTTTTTGATTTTGTGAAACAAGCGTTAGTGAGCACACTTGACAATGTATGATTGGTTTAAAAATTAAAAACTCAAAAGAAAAAACTTAACTTACCATGTTTGGGAATTCTATGGAAGTCCAAATTCAATTAGAAGTCGAATACCTACCATATTATGATTTTTTTTTTCCAAAATAATACATAAAGGGGAAAAAAAAACTCACATATTTTACACAATTTTCTATGAAAATAAAAGGAAAAAATAAATAAAACCCACACATATTTCTTATCTTTTTTTTTCTCCTTATTTAATGCACCGAGATCGGGCGACACTAAATAAAAAGATACATACATGCCACTGGTAGAGGCGAAGCCCATACGCACACCAAATCAAGAAAATGGTTAGAAGAAGAAAAAAGTATAAATTGTGTAGCATGGGCACTAATCTAGTCTTTTTAATTACCTAACCAAAAGATAACCGACTCTAGAAAAATAAGTAATCCATGAAGATTATCAAATCAAAGACACTAGGATTGTCAGCAAAGGAGGAGGAAAATTAAAATCAAACGGTAATGGTCTTATGTCTTTGATAAAGGCGGATGATATTAAAATAGAATCTATACCGTGATTTTGATTTTGATTATCACCATCAATCATAAAGAATATTGTGATTTTGATTATCACCATCAATCACAGAAGAATAAAAACCACAATCAATATGGAAATCTTGATGAGGATTAAGAACAACTGCTGGTTGTTAATGAAGCGGTCGTCTTTTATGTTGTCGTTCTTTGACGAGATGGTGCATGATGAATCAAGGCTGAAATAAACTTTTCAACCACTGAACGATTCAACATAGTACTACTTAAACTACTACCAATGGGTCATTAAATATTACTCCCTCCATTCCCATTATTAGATGACCTAGTTCAAGTTTGCATAATTTTTAAGCAAGGAAGAGAAAAAAGTATTTTTAAGTATTTTTATAATTATATCCTTATGGATAATAACTAGTGAAATTTGAAATGATTTCTCTCTCAAACTACATCACGAATATTCGCAAACTTCACACAATTAAAAGCATTTTAAAACACCTACATAACTGAATATAAACATGGCTATCAAATTATGTATATTTCTTATGTAACAATAATCAATTAAAAGGATAATTTTAGAAATAGCTCTTTGCTTAGTGATATAGGTCATCTATTATGGGACAAAATCTAAAAGTAAATAGGTCAACTAATAGTGGGACGGAGGGAGTATGGGGATACTTTTGATTATGTTGATGGTATTGTTAATTATTGTATAAAACTAGTTTTTCACCCGTGCGATGCACGGGTCTGTTTCTTACAACCCGCAAAAAAAACTGGGCTCATGTTATAAACTAACTTCATTGAAAACAAAAATACTATAAAAAGAATTTGTTGGTGTGCAAGGGAAAAAAGAACCAAAAATGACCTAAACAAAATTCCAACAAAGACAATGCAATAAAAGGAACTTCTTCCCGGCGTTTTTCCACATACTTTTTGTCCTATATAAAGCATTCTTTCGCCTTTTCTTTGTCACAGTAGGAGCACTGTTATCTCTCGGACATAAAGCACTCTTCCACTTCCTTTTTGGGTTGGTAAGGAGTATCGTACTTATTAACTTTCGAGACCATGAACATATTTGACTAAGTTTCCATATTGAACCCTAATACAACACAACGGAAAAATATTTCTTGTCCATCAAATCATCGAACAGTGGCAAAGTGTCTTCTAAATGTTCCCCCGCACATTAGTGCAGGTAGTATAATCTTAAAATTCTTGAGTGATGATACCAATGACCAAATTCTTTACCTATTGGGAACAAAAGTTTTGTTCTCTAGACATTGTTATGCATCAGTATTATTCTTTTATAAACATATCACTAAATCAATGAAGGAAGGTATTAGTTATTAGTATTACTGATTTTGATACCTTCTTAATAGCTCTACAAAATGCTTAGAGATGACCTCTTAAACGTTTGTAGGTCGTTTCTAGGAACAAAGATTTTGCTAAGTACACTTTTGTATACCTACAAATGTTTTAGGAAACGTGCCAGGGACACGTTTGTAGGTCATTTTTGGGGAACTAAGATTGCCTTCGAGATATGATGCGTGTCGTAGGTGCAATCAAATTAATATCTTATTTCCACTCAATTAAAAATAATATAATGGAAGTCAAGTTCGTTCCCACGAGAAACAAGAGATTATAGTTGTAAAAATTGTCACAAAAGGGGGTGTAAAAAGCAAAAGAAAATAAACAAAGCAATTAAAAGATAAAGTTGAAATCAATAAGAGAGACAAGATCAAGGAATCCTTCTTCGTTTTGCAAAACAATGATTAAAGTTATGTTCTTTTCTACTTGTTATTAGTCATGATTATCACCAATAGTAGGATAGCAGGTTAACAGCTAGCCCCAAAATCCCTTATTTCATTTGAGTAACAAGTCCGCTTTAGTTATCGATTCTATTCAAAAGAACCACCTTGAGGTTAAACTTACAAGATGTAATTCCACGAATGCATTAAAATCTATGAATTTAGGTTTAGTACTAGTAGTTAAAACTCGGTTCAAACAAGTCCACTTTCTAGCGTTGTTTTTACACACAATCGCTCCACGAATCCCCTCGCAGGTCTCGTGTTTTCTACTTGTGTAAAGTGTCGAAACGATTACTTATTCCCTAACTTATACTAGATTTAGATTAAACTAACAAATCAATTTAGCGTGCACTCTAAACAATCTATCAATCAATCATGAATGAATAAACATTCTATTAGTAAAAACAAGCGATAATCATGTGAAAAACTTCAAGATAGAATTGAAACAAAACTCAAATCATGTATTAAGAACTAGGAATTCATCCTCAATCAATAATAAAGTTAGCTACTCATGTTAAGGGAGTTCACACAAAGAAATAAAGAAAAGAGAAGTGTTGTGTGTGTAGAGGGTGTGTAAAAGATGTGAAAACTTCTCTATTTATAGGCTTCAATATTCTCCAAATCTTTCAAGGAATAGAATCCTTTTCCTTTAGCAATTCAATTTCCAAATCCAAGCCTTTCTCAACTCTTCCATCTTCTCTTTCCAAATTTGAGCCAAATTCTCCATCCAATTCCTAGTCCAAGTCTTCACACCCACGAGAGAAGTCCACGAAAGTGCTGGAATTTTGGTGTGGAAAACTGGTATTATGGTCGAATCCGGCGGAAACGTCACCACCACACTTTGAAAATTTCACTGCCATCGGTATATTCGACGGAATATTAGTCGATCCAGATTAGGACTAACGGTCAGCAGGTCAGATTAGTCAACCAGTCAAGAGGCGGAAGAGCGGTCGACTTGTCTTAGTCAGGTACACTTTGGTTTACTACTGTTGAGTTCTGAGTGATTTAGTAAATCACCGAGTTGACTTCAGGTGAAGGGAGATCAGAATGATTTTCCTCTCATGACAATTAAACCATAATTTGAGGCCCATTTTCTTCTCCACTCGTAACAATTCTAACATACATCTAGTTTAAGCGGCTTCATTTCAGCATTCCTGTGCGAGAACTTCACCCATTCAATTTAGCGGCGACTTGATTGGGCGTCAATTTCACTACCAATGTAATTGCTTATTTCTTCACAAACCCCAAAATTTCATACACCTCACTATAGCACAAACCACCACAACTCACTTTGCCTACGGCTCAACATCATCCGTAACCGGTCGGCTCGGTTCAATCCTAGCTCGGACTTGTACTCGGTCCATCAAATGCCATTACAACACTGCTCTTCCGCTCAGAACCTCAATGCCAGCAACAATTCCAACTTGACCTGCACCTGCATTGCCATCAATCTCTGCCAGCATCACCAAACAACAACAACAGCTCTCAAACTCTCATCTGCGGCTTCAACTCAGATTGCTCAAACCCATCGACTCGTGCTTGTTCCATCTCACCACTTCAATTCCACAATCACCAACGGTAAGAGCACCATAGTCCCTGTATCCACAGGCATTCATCTTCTTCATGACCACAACTCGGGTTCAAAGCTGAGCTCATAACCCTCTAGTTCACACTTTGCACAATCGGATATTCATTTAAGCTAGTATACCAAACACCCATTCCTCTTAATCCACCATCGATTTACCCATTAATTCCATCTTTGCTCCATGGCTCCAACTCGGTCAATCATTTGCCATATCATTCTGCCCGAACCAAGTCAACATAACATCCATTTTCTTATGAATTCCTCCAATATCGAAGCAACCACCGAATCACTAATTCATCACTAAAACCAATTTGGAACCACCATCAACTTCTCTGCATCATTCGCACTTGATTGAGTCATACCCATCATTGCAAACTCAAAACCGAGTTGAACCCTTCATTCATCACCATCTAGCTCTTCCCACATCGAAACCCAATCTTCTCTTCCATTAACAATTCAATCAGCTGCCCGGGCTCAAACCCATGATTTCTTCATTCTCGATACTCAAATTCTTCCATTCTCAAACCCTAATTTCTCCTCAGATTAACCCCAAACAAGATGCAGATCCCCTTTATTCACAGTAAATTCTTCATCAGCGGCAGATTCAAACCAAAAGCTTCCATCTCTCTCGATTTCACAGTATCACAGCAAAAACTCAGCCCTCTCGATCTCTCTCAGTTTCAGGTCGAAGAGGAAAATAATGAGAAATTAATTTCTCACTGAACTTAGGTCTTGTGTAAGAAAAATGAAAGTAGATTAAGCCATTCGGTGCTTGAGATAAGGGGTTATGGGAATAGGGTTATACCAAAACCAGTCACCTTGATAAGGGCTACCCATTTGTGGCCCCTTAACATTTTCTTGCTTGTTGTCTTTTAATACTTCTCAAAGAGTTGCCCTTAACAGTGGCTCGTCTCCGATAATGTTTTTTCTGTGAAATGACAATCCTGCCCTTTTTGCTCAATTTGGATCATTTACTCTTCTTTTCCTCTCAGTGCGACTCCAAAGTAGCTATAAAACTCAAAACAAGCGTAAAATACATAATTTACAAGAAAATAGCAAAGAAAGCATAAACAATAGATAGTAAATAGGATGTATTCTACACCCTATCAAATTCCCCCACACTTAGACTTTGCTAGTCCTCGAGCAAATCAAACTAAAAACTCACAACTTCAAAGCGTTCAAGCGTCCCAAGCATCTAAAGAGTTATGAGGACATAGAGTGTGCATTCTAGTAATAAGAAGTTAGAAATACTAAAGAACATATTCTCATTCTTAAATGTTGGTGAGAAATAACCACACCATAATGAGAGAACGCGTGTTTGAGAAACGATCAATAAGCATTTCGCCTCGACTCGCCTCACCAAAAAGGATTTTATGATAATTGCACTCAAAAAAATGACTTTTTATGGTTCTCACATGTGTGCGGGTAGGAATGAAGAGAATTCTGCATGAGTTTGAATGGTGGGAAGGACAACTTCCAAATATTTTAAAACCCATCTTTTAATATTTTGAAAAACCATTTTTCTATCGATCTCTAAGAAAGGAAATCAACCACTATTATCGAGGATGAGATTACTTACTCACCTTCACATCCGATCGCCAATTATGATATCACCACTCTCACGGCATCCAATAGAACGTCTTCCTCCTCGTCTTGATCTCCTTGGTCTTCATCTTTGGTTTCAACTATTTATGATAAACTCTTGAATTTCATAAATCCTTAACAATTTGTAACCTTTACCTTAAATCCTTGTCGCTTGAAACTTCCTTATATATTTTCCTTCCCACAAACATTAAATAAAACAAATATTTCTCTTTTTTTTTTTTATTTTCTTTTCATTTTTTTTTTTTTTTTTTTTTTGAAACAAGAAAAATAAAATACAAAAACAAACCGTGGCCGTGGGAGAAGTATTTTACCACTTGATTCTTAACAACTTGTATCGTCTCGAAATCATAAACTTCAACAATTCTCACCTTTTGATTTTCTTCGCTTTTATGAATAAGTCTTTATACTTGGATATATAATTACCTCATTGTATTGTAAGTCCTCAACATATATGTAAAATCCGCTCTTTGTATGTTGCTTTTACTTGATTTGAAATTTGCTCTTTTTCTCGTTCCGTTGCTTGTAAACCTTAAACTTTTTCCAACTTTCCTTGTAGATTTTGATGTCGCTCCTTGTTGATGATGAGAGTGTTTCTATGGATCCGTTGTTGTTGCGAGAGAGAATGGTGCTAACTGCAAATCGAACTACAAGAAGGAGGCTTTCATCTATAGACGTCACCCTCATGATTGACAAAATTAGCACTCAAGAGATCAAAGAGTAGTGCTTCTATTGGTGGGAGGTTGGGTAGCTCACCCATTACCCGGATTTACGTACGGTGACACACACTCAAAAGAAAGCTCTTTAGTAGATGGAAAAATTTACGAGTTGGTGCCTCATGATATGAATACGGGTAGTCTCCACTAATGATTGATCAGCAACTCTAATAATGCATTTCTCCTGCACCAAATTTGCATCACCGGCATGATTAAATCCATTATTTAACACTCTAACAAACAAGAAATCCGAATGTAGTTCTCTAACATTTCCAAGTTCAATTATGTCGGTCAAAATCTCTATGTAAACATACCTAGAAGTATGCTAGTGACTCTAAAATCTCTAAAAGTTGGAGGTTTTATGTAAAACTTTTTTTTTTTTTTAAATTTTTTAAAATTTTTTGTAAATTTTTTTAAATACATGTGCTCACTCCCCACACACTTAAACCTTACATTGTCCTCAATGTAATTGAATCCTCTAGTAAAGTCAAGGTGGGAAATTTTAACATGATATGAAACAAGAAAAAGAAATAACAAAAGCAAAAGGATAAGGAATACAAAACCTATGGGTTGCCTCCATTAAGCGCTTGTTTTAAAGCCCATGGCTGGCTTTAGCTTTTGCAAGATTCATTCCCCATATACTAACAATCGAAAATTTGAGGATCCACCCATAATACCTGATTTGAAAACAATAACTCCATACAAATATTAGCACAAGAAAACAATAGTGAAATTATCGCTCGATAGAAATTTCCCCCACACTTATTCTCGTCCACACTCGGAAGTGTATAAAGAACATAGAATTTGGGAATTTCCATGTGTTCCTCTTGGCAAGCTTTGCATGGTGTTAGAATCAAGTGTTTCCAATGGTGGATATCTAGAAACAAAATCATCCAAAAATACTTTGAAGCATACATTCAAACCAATAAGAGGTAAAGGAGAAGAATCAATAGGCAAAGGTTAGACAAACCTTGCACAATCTCTTGTTTTGCGAATCCTCTTCATCCTTAGAGAATTCATGTGAATTACTTACCTCTTGTATATCGTGGTCCTCTATCGAATCTTGCAACCAATCGTCATTATTTTCTACCTTAACCAAAGTTTCGGCATCATTAAAATCTTTGGCAAGTTCAATTGGGTCTTCCACAAAATCAATCAATTTGGTTTCATCCTCTAGTATCATCTCTTCAACATTCTCATCATCGGAATCGGGCCATTCACTAAAGTGATTCTCATCGGTATAAATTTTAAGATCTTCTTGTCTGCGGGTGTTACACCGTTTATAACAATAGGTAAGTCACACCCATCTCCTCCTTTTGAATAGGTGAAGGATCGTTATTATGATCCGGAGTTGGAATAACTTCCTCATTGTTGCAACGCTCATACACTTAGCGGACTCATATCTTTCCCTAAGGAATTTTTTTTCCAAGCACTAAATGCATCATCTTCAAGCTCTACCTTTTGAATATGTACTTGATCATTATTAAGATCAAGGCTCAAAGTAAGCTACACTAGCGTCTTCAAAAGTCTCCAAAGGTTGGCCTTTTCCAACATAATCATCGATCAAATATTCACTACACACCATAGGCACATTAGAATAGTTATTGCTTTGATAGCAAAATTCTTCTTTATCCTATCCTCCTTGTATCGATCCATGTCTCTTCGTTCTTTAGCAATCTTAGTCTCGACGTGGTTCCTCCCAAACATAGGGTTCTTTGGTCTTGTAGTGATTCTTGCAACTTTTGTTGAAGATCCCCAATCATGGCGGACATCTTATCGCAAAACTAGAGAATTTTTGATGATAAACAAAACTATCCTCCATCCTTGTGATTGTCCACTTACATACCGTCATAAGGTTGTTGATATGTATGAGAATATCCATAAGGTTACTCAGAGAATTTGATCATAGCCAAAAGATTGGTTTTGATTGTATCCTAAGGATGGTTGGAAGTTGCCATAATGTTGAGGTTGAAAAGCTGTATTGATTGTTGTAATATGCTTGCTCTTGTCCACCATACATGGAAAACGAATACAGAAATAAGATTCTCGAAACCAAGTTAGATACGATATAGAATCCAACAAAGCAAGAATAAACCAAAAAGAAAAATAAACACAACTAAAATCATTATTTGCTCCCGACAATGGCGCCAAAATTTGATGCGTGTCACAAGTGCAATCAAATTAATATCTTATTTCCACTCAATTAAAATAATATAATGGAAGTCAAGTTCGTTCCCACGAGAACAAGAGATTATAGTTGTAAAAATTGTCACAAAGGGGGTGTAAAAAAGCAAAGAAAATAAACAAAGCAATTAAAAGATAAAGTTGAAATCAATAAGAGAGACAAGATCAAGGAATCCTTCTTCGTTGCAAAACAATGATTAAATTTATGTTCTTTTCTACTTGTTATTATTAGTCACAGATTATCACCAACCGTAGGATAGCCGGGGTTAAACTACCTAGCCCCAAAATCCCTTATTTCAGCGAGTAACAAGTCCGCTTAGTTATCGGATTCTATTCAAAAGAACCACCTTGAGGTTCGCTTACAAGATGTAATTCCACAGAATGCATTAAGATCTATGAATTTAGGTTTAGTACTAGTAGTTAAACTCAGTTCGCTTGGTCCACTTTCTAGCGTTGTTTTTACACACAATCGCTCCACGGAATCCCTCACTTAAGGTCTCGTGTTTTCTACTTGTGTAAAGTGTAGAGAAACGATTACTTATTCCCTAACTTATACTAGATTTAGATTAAACTAACAAATCAATTTAGCGTGCACTCTAAACAATCTATCAATCAATCATGAATGAATAAACATTCCTATTAGTAAAAACAAACGATAATCATGTGAAAAACTTCAAGATAGAATTGAAACAAAACTCAAATCATGTATTAAGAACTAGGAATTCATCCTCAATCAATAATAAAGTTAGCTACTCATGTTAAGGAGTTCACACAAAGAATAAAGAAAGAAGTGTTGTGTGTGTAGAGGTGTGTAAAGATGTAGAAAACTTCTCTGTTTATAGGCTTCAATATTCTCCAAATCTTTCAAGGAATAGAATCCTTTTCCTTTAGCAATTCAATTTCCAAATCCAAGCCTTTCTCAACTCTTCCATCTTCTCTTTCCAAATTTGAGCCAAATTCTCCATCCAATTCCTAGTCCAAGTCTTCACACCCACGAGAAGTCCACGAAAATCTTTGGAATTTTGGTCACTAGGAAAACTGGTATTATGGCCGGAATCCGGCCGAAAACGTCACTGGGCCACCTGAAAAATTTCACCGTCACGGTATATTAAACGGGAATATTCGTCGATCCACAGTTAGGACTAACGGTCAAACGGGTCAACTTAGTCAACCTATCAAAAGCGGAAGAAGCGATCACTTGTCTTAGTCAGTACGCTTTGGCTTACTCATTTGAGTTAAGAGTCGATTTAGTAAATCACCGAGTTGACTCGGTAGAAGGAGATTAGGGCAGAGTTTCCCTCTGTTTCATGACAATTAAATATAATTTCGGGCCATTTTCTTCTCCCCTCGTAACAATTCCTAACATACATCTAGTTTAGCAGCTTCACTTGACATTCCATTCATTCACCCATTCAAGTTAACTTCAATTGGGCAGCATCAATTTCACTACCAACAGCTGCTTATTTCTTCACAAACCCCAAAATTTCATACACACTCCAGCTATAGCACAAACCACCACAACTCACTGCCTACAGCTCAACATCTCATCCATAACCAGATGCAGCTCAGTTCAATCCTAGCTCAGACTTGTACTCAGTCCCATCAAATGCCATTACAACACCTGCTCTTCCCTGTAACCTCAATGCCAGCAACAATTCCAACTTGACCTGCACCTGCATTGCCATCAATCTCTGCCAGCATCACCAAACAACAACAACAGCTCTCAAACTCTCATCTGCAGCTTCAACTCAGACTGCTCAAACCCATCAGCTCTGTGCCTGTTCCATCTCACCACTTCAATTCCACAATCACCAACAGTAAGAGCACCATAGTCCCCTGTATCCTAGGCATTCATCTATGCTTCACTTCAGCCACAACTCAGGTTCAAACTGAGCTCATAACCCTCTAGTTCCTGCACTTTGCACAATCAGATATTCATTTAATCTAGCATCTGCTCAAACACCCATTCCTCTTAATCCACCATCACTGATTTACCCATTAACTCCATCTGCTCCAACAGCTCCAACTCAGTCAATCTGTTGCTTCATATCATTCTGCCAGAACCAAGTCAACATAACATCCATTTTCTTCTATGAATTCCTCCAATATCAGAAGCAACCACCAGAATCACTAATTCATCACTAAAACCAATTTGGAACCACCATCAACTTCTCCTGCATCTGTTCATGACTTCAATTGAGTCATACCCATCATTGCAAACTCAAAACTGAGTTGAACCCTTCATTCATCACCATCTAGCTCTTCACAGATCGAAACCCAATCTTCTCTTCCATTAACGAATTCAATCAGCTGCAGGCTCAAAACCCATGATTTCTTCATTCCGATACTCAAATTCTTCCATTCTCAAACCCTAATTTCTCCTTAGATTAACCCCAAACAAGATGCAGATCCCCTTTATTCACAGTAAATTCTTCATCAGCGGCAGATTCAAACCAAAAGCTTCCATCTCTCTCGATTTCACAGTATCACAGCAAAAACTCAGCCCTCTCAATCTCTCTCAGTTTCAGGTCGAAGAGGAAAATAATGAGAAATTAATTTCTCACTGAACCTAGGTCTTGTGTAAGAAAAATGAAAGTAGATAAAGCCACCCTGTGCCCGGATAAGGGGTTATGGGAATAGGGTTATACCCAGCGTCCAGTCACCTTGATAAGGGCTACCCAGCTGGCAGCCCCTTAACATTTGCTGGCTGTCTTTTAATACTTCTCCAAAGAGAGTTGCCCTTAACCGTGGCTCGTCTCCCGATAGTGTTTTTTTCCTGTGAAATGACAATCCTGCCCTTTTTGCTCAATTTGGATCATTTACTCTTCTTTTCCTCCGTGCGACTCCAAAGTAGCTATAAAACTCAAAACAAGCGTAAAATACATAATTTACAAGAAAAATAGCAAAGAAAGCATAAACAATAGATAGTAAATAGGATGTATTCTACACCCTATCAAGATACAAAACATCTCTTAAACACCAACTGGTTGTTAGTCATTTTTAGTTCAAGATTTGGCAATTGATTTTATATTTAAACCTTATACACATATCAAAGATTTTGCTACGTGCACCATATTCAGCTCTTGTTGTTTCACTAGTTCAAGATTTCCCTAGTTTTTTTATTCAAAACCTAATGGTCCTTCCAAATTTCACCATAAAATGAAAAATGTGTTAATAATCTATTAAAAGACCAAGTTAAGGCCAACCAAAAGATGTTCAAATATTGTTATTGGTAACCCTTTTGCGTTAGTTTATCCCGATTGGAAATCCACCGGCAGCACTCCCAAAATTGGGACCAAAACCTAATAGCCCTTCTAAATTTCACCATATGATGAAAAATGTGTAATAATCTATTAGAAGGCCGAGTTGAGGCCAACCAGAAAATATTCAAACACCGTCATTAATAATCTATCATTTTCCGATTTTGATATGCTTTTTCTCTATACAGATCTCTGGAGAGCATATTGCCCTCTCTTCTTCGCGTGCAAGTCAGAAGGTGGTTAAACATTTTTTTTTAGGTGGAGAGATGTTTGTAGGTTATTCTTAGAGCGGGTTTTTTTATATTAATCCTTAAACTAAGAAAGTAAAGGTTTAAATACGATCGAGCAAGTAAATTGCAGAATAAGTGCAAACCTAAAAAACTCAAACATCTGCTAAAAAGAAAAAAACAACGAATGACCTAAAGTACACCATGCATGTAAACTACAGATCCATGTAGAAAACATATACAAAAGGCTACCAAGAGAATATCTAATTGCAATAGTTACCAGGGCCATCACTTGAAAATTGTATCAGATGTCCATGCCATATCTAGCTAGCTTGGATAGCTTTACAAAGTGATAAGAAAATCACGGGCGTTCACACACGATCATATTTCCACTGCCCAAATCCGTCCATACGTTACAATATAGAACTCATTTACACCTAAACCAATAACCAGATGCGTCCAAACTCAGTGGTTAATAAGTACCCGTAGAAACCCATTTGCCGAAAGATTTGGCAACAGAAAGGTGCCGAGCTCGTGAGATATAATTGGAAATTCCATAAGTCAATGAATCTTTCACCCCGTCTTTCCAGAGCTTGTGAGGTATCATCAACATTTTCCAAATACAATCAAGTAAAAGCAAAATGAAATCAAGAAAACAAATACTTACCAAAAAAGAAAGAAAAACAAAATGAGAGAAAGATTTTACGATCATACCTTGCATTGTTGTTGTTGATCACTGGAGCAAGTTGCTTCTGTCCTTCCCTTTCTCTCATTTATTTTCCTCCTTTTCTGTAACTTTCTTTCATAATTTATGAAACTTTTTGTAGTATTGATCAAAAAGAAAAAACACCTTGCATGATGGGCTGAAAGCTTTAAAATAATCATTCTAATGCTCATGAGCCAAGCTTCCCCTGCCGCACCCACCGATTATACCTTCGAGGTTTATGCAAAACAAAAAACCAATAAGACAACAATACCGTTAACAGGAAGAAACATAAAACTTTTTGCAGTACTATTGATCAAAAAAATAAAAACACTTGCATGATAGACTCAAAGCTTTAAAATAACCATTTCAATGCTAATGAGTCATGAGCTTAAACTGCCGCACCCACTGATTACACCTTCGAGTTTTATGCAAAACAAAAAACCACCTAGACAACAATACCTTTAACATGAGAAATTGTAAAAAAAGAAAAAAACTGAACCATAAAACGAAACTGAAAAAAAAAATGCAAACGATGGGATTTGGTGGTGGTATAGTGGTAGGCCCAAAAGAGTGTATAAATTTATGTATTTTACGGCCTACGGTTAAACCGCAAGTGCACGGTGTCTTCAATGAAGACAGTGGCAAATACGGGTCGATCCACAAGGACTAGGGTGTGCTCTAGTTGATTCTACGGCTTTCTCTAACCGAATTTCAAGTGACAGAAGTAACAAAATAGTGTTTTGCCGAAACGGTGAGTTTGAACCGAGTTGATGAACCTAAACTAAGGAATAAAATGTAGTGACAAAGGGTATGCTAAGGTCTCGGTTCTACCACTCACTCCCCTTGTGCTCAACTAAATTGAATTCCTTGTTCCTATGGCGATTAAGGGTGGGGTGTCAATTCCACCACTTAACTAGGATGTTTCACCTTATAACACTTCAATTATCACTGAGGATACTAACCTAGAGTACTAATTGTCTAATGAAGCACAATTAGTCAAGAGAATTAGTTTTTGTGTCTAAAGATTAAGCTGCAAAGACACACAATACATTTATATCCCGACTACAAGCATACACCGCATGCATTGTGAAAGAAATGCATTAGGTGCTAAAATTGAAAGCATAATTATACATTAAGCATGCAAGGATAAATCAACGAGCCGGAAACACAAGATGGAATTAGGGTTTCACCTGAAACCCTAATAACTAAATTAAAACATGATAAAATGGTGTTAAACTACAAATTAAACCTACAATGAAGCAATCGCTAGCCTGTGCATGACTAATTTCTCGGTTTCCCCTTCTATTTATACCAACACAAACCCCAAACCCTAGTTCTTGATAAAACATCAATTAAAAATGAAATAAACTCTCACCCACTTCTCGACTCGCGTGATGGCTCTACTCAATCATCTCTCGTCTTACAATCGAACATGCGGGGTGGTTGGTGATGAAACCCTAACCCTATTTATCTTTAATCTAGCTTCTAGGTTGAATAGAAGCTATAAAAAAGATAAATAAGGGAGAAGAGTGGTGGCGCAGAGGCTAGAGGAGTTGTTGGTGATGATGATGGCTCTGCAAAATGATGTGGAAGAAGGAGGTGGAGGTATGGTGTGGGTAGGGTTTTGCGAGCTCTGCAGAGGAGAAGAAAGAGAAAGTGAGGAGAAGAGAATGGGTCTGTCGATGGGGTGTATAGGGTTAGGTTGATAGGGTATTGAGCGGGCACAGCGAAGTTTGATGGGAACGCTGCACCGAGCGTTGGATGGAGCTGAAGAGATCTGAACGGTCGAGGTTGGTAGCCGGTTTTTGGAGTGATCTCGTGTTGCACGGGATCATCGAGATATAGATGTAAGCGATGGAGCGACCGTTGGATGTAGCCAGGCGAGATCTTGACGGCTCAGAGTGAGCGGGCTCGGATCCGGGTCGTGGGTAGCTCTAGCCCATGTCTTCCTTGTTGGGTTGCAAGCGATTCGCAAGGCGGGCTTTGGCTATCTGCTCCATAGATGCTCGACTCCAATTCTTCGCTCCTTGGCTCCTCAGATTCTCCGAGCTTTATTTAGTACCTAAAAATGCAAAATTAATTAATACAAATATTTATTCTTGAAAACTCATAAAATACGAGAATGGGATAATATCTCGATTCTTACGCGCAAAAAGATGAGTAAAATGCCAATAAAAGGTGTATAAATATGCACTATTTGGCACTCATCAAATACCCCCAAACCGAATTTTACTTGTCCTCAAGTGAAACAGAAAATAAGAAATCCTAACTATACCCCTGTCGCAGGTCTCTCGAATGCATTTAGCATATGCACTAAGCCTTTAAACCCCTAGGTGTCCCTAGTGGACGAGTTGTAGTCTCGTGAGGGTTTACAAGAGGTGTACCCACAAAACCTTCTCCAACTTCGTAGTATAAAAGAGTCTCAAGCCTCCAAGAAGCTATGAGGACATAGAGTTTACGCATGCTAGTAACACGAAGTTAGAACTATCGAAGAACGCATTCTCATCCTTAAGTGCTTGAGCGAGAAGTAACCATACCATATGAAAGAATTCGGATTCGATTGTGATCATAAGCCTCGACTTACGCCTCACCATTAGGGTTTTATGATAATTGCACTCAAAAAGATTGCTTTTTAGTCTCTCATGTGTGCGAGCGGGAATAAAGAGAGAAATCTGCACACGTTGTAGGTAAGAAGGATAACCTTCCGAAATAAAATGCGGAGACTCCACAAAAGTGTGGACAAAAAGAATCTTTTTCTAATGATCTCTAAGAAAGGAAAATCAACCATTAGTAAGGGTGGGAGTACTCACTCACTTCTCACCCGATCGGCAACTAACATCACTCTCTCATAAGAAACCATAGAAACGTCTTCAATCTTCGGTCTTCGGTCTTGATCTTCAACTATTGATGACAAACTTAAGACTTCACAAAAACTTAATAATAATTTTTTTTTTTTTTTTTTTTTTTTTTTTTTTTGTGGTAACTAGACACGAAAAATAAACTACAATTTTTTTTTTTTTTTTTTTTTTTTTTGAAAAAACACATACAACGATAAAATTTAAATTTTCACAAACTTCATTAATTATAATATTATTTTATTTTCTTTGTTGCACATAAACCTTGGACTATATCAATTTTTCTTTCAATATTAGAGTTACTGCTCAGGTTCTTGTGATGATGTGTTTCTATGGGTCTTCTTTGATTGAGAGAGAGAGTGATGCTAACTACAAATCGGTATTTAGAAGGAGTTTTCATCTTTAGACGTTACCCTCATGATTGACGGAATTAGCACTTAAGAGATCAAAAGTAGTCTTTGAAAGTGGTGCGAAGTTGGGTAGCTCACCATTCCTACCCTAATTGACGTACGGTGACACACACTCTAAAAGCTTTTCTAGAAAGTCACAAAGAGTGAAGGTCGGTACCTCGCTTGATGTAAAATGGGTAGTCTCCACTATGGGTGATCACAATTCTACTACCGAATATCTAAACAAACACCTAATTAAGCCCTCGGTATGGTTAAATCCAACTTTAACGCTCTAATCAACTAAGGAACCCGATTGCGTTCTCCGGTACTTCCAATTTCTGTTATTTCGGTCAGAATCTCTATGTAAACATAGCTAAAAGCATGCTAGTGACTCTAAAATCTCTAAAGTTGGAGGTTTTACAAAAAGAGTTTTAAATTTTTTTTTTTTTTTTATTTTTTTTTTTTTTTTTTTTTTTTTTTTTTTTTTTTTTTTTGAAAATAAAAGGTGAAATAAAAGACTAAAAACTCTAAATGCAAATCACACCCCCAAACCTAAATCAAACATTGTCCTCAATGTGTCAACAGATAGGAAAAAATTAAACAGTCACATACCATGAGAACTATCTTTGAAAAGATAAAAGGGAAGAGATTACCGGAATGTCGGCGGGAGCAAGGTTGAGCTTCATTCGTCAAGGCTAAATCCAACATTCTCAGTGGTGATTATATCGGATTAGCATAATATATGTGCAAGAAGACTCAACCGAATCAAGAAAAGAAAAATTTAACAAGTCCTCTTGGATTATATACAAAAATTCACCGTAAACTAACAATCTAAAGAGTTGAGGATCAACCCAATAGACGATATGTACACACATTAACAGCCTTACACAAATATAATATGAGAGTGCACGTAAGACTGCAAATGGGAATGAGTTTCCCCAAACCTAAACTTGTGAACGGGTGTGTTTGTGAGAACAAAATCTTGCAATTTTAAAGGTACATCATGCAAAAGGTCTAACTCAAAATGAGTTTTGCTAATTACTGAAATGAGACATACACATTCCAACTGTGGCTCCTTAAGAGTGTTATACTTTGATGCAAAATAGTCCAAGAGGACTTGGGAAGCACAAAGCTCTAGGCCTAAGTTAGGCATTTTCAGAAAAGTTGGTTTTGCAATTTTGTGACAAACTACACCTAGGTTGGGTGAAGGAGTTTCAATTTGTGACTCAGGAGAGAGGTTAGGTACATCTAAGTTATTTTCATGTATAAAATCATTTGCACCGTCACACTCTTTCCTAAGGTCAGGAGTGGGTAAATCATGGTCTTTTTCACAGGACAATGCCACAGGTTCCACATCAATGTCACATGCATGAATATCAGAAGAAGCATTATTCATAGGGTTCACAGGAGAGACACTTAATGTCTCTGAACCTAAAGATTCTATTACATTTTCAAAATACACATGCTCTTCATATTCATCATCATCATCATCATAGCAAAAATCCATCTCTCCATTCAAAATTGTAGTATTTTTAGTGTACTCATCTACCTCTAGATTAGGTTCATATTCAATGTTAGTTGCATGAGTAAAACTAGAAACACTATTTTCAATCCTATCATTTTGTAACTCAATCAGGTTCCTTTGAAGAATCATCTTGAGTTGTTCCATTGAAGGAGAGTCTTCACTAGTGGGTATGCATTCCTCATATGGATATTCATTGTATGGTTGTGCATGAGGTTCACTAGAGAAGGGAAATTCGGACATGTTGCTATCTGGATGGTCATGCATTGCATTCATTTCAAGCCTAGCATTTTGCTCCATGAGTGTTTCCATTGCTGATTGCAAACTAGGAGTTGGGGGAGTATATAATTGTTCATCTCCCCACTGTGGTGAATGATGCATGTGTGCAGGTTGATTATGGTCCCAATAGTCACTTCTAGACACTTCGTACATTGTTTGCCTAGACTGTCTAAAAGCATGCAAAATATAACAGTACTCAGCAGGGTGGTCTAAGCCACCACATAAGGTGCAAGCATGCATTTCATATTGCCTAGAAAAACTAGACTCGACAGATTGCTTTTCTAAAGCAGATTGCCTATCTAAAGCAGATAGTCGAGCCTCTAGTTGATCTAAAAGTGATGATTTGGGTATGAGAAAATTGTTCATTTTCAACCCGTGGTGGATGATGTATGTGATCATAATGATTAGGGTATGTGAGATCGGGGCCCGAGAAGGCCCATAAAGTTCCCTAAAGTCACTATGGTATGTGGGGTGTTCATCCCGTGAAAGGTGCCCGTAAGCAAGCTCTCTAAGGGATTTATTTGTTCCATCCCCAGATGCGACAAAATCCCGACATGGTCTAGCTCTCAAATTGAACTCAAAGTTTAGTTTGGTTTATGTGGGCTTTGGTTTATTGGGATTTGGTTTCAATGGGAATCATTTGGTTTTGTTGGGAGCTTTGGTTTATGTGGGAAGGTGTTATTTGAAACCCCGGATTTTGTGAAAACAGAACAGCCCAGGTTTGTGTAAAGCCTAGTGGAACTGTGGGCTCAGTTAAAGCAGCCCAGTTCACAGTTTGGTTGATTGTGGGTTAGCCCAGTTGTGCGGTTGCAATGTGTGTGAGACAGCCAGTGATCTATGGGCTCGGTTTGGTTGCAGCCAGGTTTGATTGCTACGCCTAGTTGTGTTCTCGTTAGCCCAGGTTGGGTTGAGTTGGGCTCAGTGGTGTAAGCCCAAGTTTGGTTAACAAGTGCAGGCTTGATTGTGCACACATCCCGATAGATGTGGGTTAGGTGGAGTTGGCTCACAGCTGCAGGCTTCGGGGAGCTAGCGGCTCATGCATAGTTGGCTAGGTCTCGATAGTTTGCGGGTCATGTTTAGGCTCGGTCGGGCACATCACGGTTTGGTAGTTTAAGCACAAAGACAATTCTAAGTGCAAATCACGGATGAACAGGGGCAGCTCAAATGCAGATTTTCGGCTTCCCGGATGCAACGAGGTTTGACGGGGTTGAGTATGCACAATCTTAACGAGCTTATGTGAGCACAATCTTAACGAACACAATCTTAACGGATGCACAATCTTGATCTGGTTGAGTATGCACAATCTTAACAGAACACACAAGTACAAAGGTTGCGGAGGTTCAACGGGGTTGTGCACTCAGCCAAGGCAAGACAAGGTATGTAGTGCAACAGGTGAGAGAGATCAACAAGCTCAACAAATTCAATTGACAGGGTTTGTGCAAGCTCAACAAGCAGCTCTGTCAGCAGGGTTAACGGCTAACAAGCTTACGAATCGTGTGCTCAGGGGTATACCACTCTGGTTTGTGTCACAACAGACAAACTCGAGCTCAGGGTTGTGTAGTACACACAAGGGCTAAGCAATACAAGGCAAGGCAATACAGCACACAAACTTCTTAGATGCTAAGTAACATTGTGCATGAGAATATGCTCGAGGTGCAAAATAATATGCTTAGGTGCACAGGGCTAGGTTTGATGGTTTGCGGAGTCACCTCGGGGTTAGCACTAGGTCAAGCATGCACAAATAGCTCACAAGTCTCACGGATGCTAAGGGATTGATCACGAGATCTTTGGTTCAATTGCTTACTGATGCTCACAAGTCTCGGGGTCTTGCTCGGGTTACGCAAGTATATGGCAATGATAGCTCACACATTTAGCATTCAATTAGCGAGACTTTTTCAAGAATTACAAATTGGAAGCGACATAGCACACGGGTTTAGGCACAAGGTTAACAAGCAAGCCTATATGCTATCGGGCATTCATTCATTCAAAGTCTAGCAAGTTTATCAACGAGGTTAACATTCGGGTGTGGTTAACAGAGAAGGATATGCTAACTTGTTTGGGCTGCCACCGTTAACAATTGCGCTTCCTTGCCCAAAGAAGACACGGCGAGGTTGGCTCGGTTGTGTATCACATGCACCTTAAGTCTGCGCCCTTCCTTGACTTTCTCCCTAGTGGCTTACCTCAGCTGTTCATAAGCACAAAGAAGACGTGCGGTTTTAGCGGCTCAAGCGAGCAAAGCAAGCGATATGAGTAGCACGGCAGACAGTAGGTACTGTTCACTCGGGAAGAAATATCGGTTTCTCAAAAGAGTGCAAAGCTAAAGAAACGGATTTGAATATTAACACCGGCACAGTGAGAGTATTCTTGGATAATCAGGGAATAAGATTAACTAGTTACACTAAGCTAACCAAGAACAAAAGGAAAGTTATGATGCAAATACAGAGGATGAAACTCGGTGAATATATACGAGGATTAAAATGAAACACAGTAAATCAAGCCAATAGTCACAGGGCACGCGCCAAGTCCCCGGCAACGGCGCCAAAAACTTGGTAGGCCCAAAAGAGTGTATAAATTTATGTATTTTACGGCCTACGGTTAAACCGCAAGTGCAGGTGTCTTGATGAAGACAAAGGCAAATACGGGTCGATCCCACAAGGACTAGGGTGTGCTCTAGTTGATTCTACGGCTTTCTCTAACTGAATTTCAAGTGACAGAGTAACAAAATAGTGTTTTGCCGAAACGGCTGAGTTTGAACTGAGTTGATGAACCTAAACTAAGGAATAAAATGTAGTGACAAAGGGTATGCTAAGGTCTCAGTTCTACCACTCACTCCTACTGTGTGCTCAACTAAATTGAATTCCTTGTTCCTATGGCAGTTAAGGGTGGGGTGTCAATTCCACCACTTAACTAGGATGTTTCACCTTATAACACTTCAATTATCAGCTGAGGATACTAACCTAGAGTACTAATTGTCTAATGAAGCACAATTAGTCAAGAGAATTAGTTTTTGTGTCTAAAGATTAAGTCACAAAGACACACAATACATTTATATCCTGACTATGGTGCATACCGTATGCATTGTGAAAGAAATGCATTAAAAGCTAAAATTGAAAGCATAATTATACATTAAGCATGCAAGATAAATCAACTGAAGTTGAAACACAGTATGGAATTAGGGTTTCACTGAAACCCTAATAACTAAATTAAAACATGATAAAATGGTGTTAAACTACAAATTAAACCTACAATGAAGCACTGGCTAGCCCAGGCAGGACTAATTTCTCAGTTTCCCCTTCTATTTATACCAACACAAACCCCAAACCCTAGTTCTTGATAAAACATCAATTAAAAATGAAATAAACTCTCACCCACTTCTCTGACTCGCGTGATGGCTCTACTCAATCATCTCTCGTCTTCCGAATCGAACATGCAGGGTGGTTGGTGATGAAACCCTAACCCTATTTATCTTTAATCTAGCTTCTAGGTTGAATAGAAGCTATAAAAAAGATAAATAAGGGAGAGAGTGGTGGCGCAGAGGCTAGAGGAGTTGTTGGTGATGATGATGGCTCTGCAAAATGATGTGGAAGAAGGAGGTGGAGGTATGGTGTGGGTAGGGTTTTGCGAGCTCTGAGAGGAGAAGAAAGAGAAAGTGAGGAGAAGAGAATGGGTCCAATCGATGGGGTGTATAGGGTTAGGTAGATAGGGTGTTGAGCGGGCACAAACAAAGTGTCGATGAGAGGGCTGCACCGAGCGTAGGATGAAGTCAAGAGATCCGAACGGTCGAGGTTGGTGGCCGGTTTTGGAGTGATCTCGTGTTGCAGGGATCATCGAGATATAGATGTAAGCGATGGAGCGACCGTTGGATGTAGCCGGGCGAGATCTTGACGGCTCGAGTGAGCGGGCTCGGATCCGGGTCGTGGGTAGCTCTAGCCCATGTCTTCCTTGTTGGGTTGCAACCGATTCGCGCGGCTTTGGCTATCTGCTCCATAGATGCTCGACTCCAATTCTTCGCTCCTTGGCTCCTCGGATTCTCAGAGCTTTATTTAGTACCTAAAAATGCAAAATTAATTAATACAAATATTTATTCTTGAAAACTCATAAAATACGAGAATGCTGGGATAATATCTGATTCTTACGCGCAAAAGATGAGTAAAATGCCAATAAAAAGGTGTATAAATATGCACTATTTGGCACTCATCATATAGCGCTTTATATAGAGAAAAAATTAATTCCAAAAAACAAAAAGACGGTATTTTTCCTTGCAGTTCAATTTTAGTTTGCAGTTCGTTAACCACAAATAGAATTGTCAGAGCCTGGGTTGCGTGCGGTTTAATGATTACCTATAGATGGAGTAACTGTGATAATGCCGAACTGATAGTTAATTAGCCGATTATGTTGGTTTCATCCGTGGGAATCGAACCCCTATGCTCTGCCAATTGAGCTGAAACGGAGGTATGTACATTACACAAATACTATGAGAACCTACTGGCTTTTTTTTGTTCACTTCATTCTTTGGTCATAGATTTTTTTTTTCTTTTGCACAAACCGTTCTCTATAGCTTTCGAATCAATTTCAAAGTTCAGTACACAGACTTCACCAAACTAAAGATATATAAGATGAGCCAAACCTAAGTACCTATTACTTGTTAATGAAAATGTCATGCATGAAAATAATTTAATATCTGCTGGACGTGCTTACCAAGTCCAGGTACAAATTAAGTAGATACGATCACCTAAACATATAAAAGTATACATACTTGATATCAAACTGCATCTAGTACCCTGATAAATAACCCGCTCCAGCAAAAATAATCAAACAGAAGGAAATGAAGAGTCTACATCATCAACATTGTTGAAGAGAAAGAAGAGGCTACGTTAAAAAAAAATACCATCAAAAAAGAGAATCTAAAGAAAATAGCTACAAAGCATGAATTAAAGAAAGCGGATTTGTAGGATCTTGTTTCAAGGGAATCAAATACCTGACACCTTTCGATATCGTGCAAAGGCAGTTTTAAAGAGACATAAAAAAAGAGAGGGAAAAACACCCTCGTGTTCAAGTCTGTTCTCTTTTGTTACCTTGATTTTAGTCGACCAATAATACAAAAACGAAAAAAGAGAAAATAAACATATACAATCATAAGAACACGATAAATGCAAATTGAACGAACATTTTTTTTCCTGATTTAGCAACAGGTGAAGTAGTGATGGCGTAAACTAATAATCAATGATATAAGTTCCGAAACTCGTTTTGATGCATCGATAAGACCCGCAGAACGAAAAACAATGATGGTGTTTGATTGCAGGAATTGCTTCCAAAGAAAGATAATCAACAATTAATGAGTTTATACCTTGATATTGCTTGATGTATGGCCGGTTAGAACAGGTGCATGATCGAGCAAAAAAAGTTTATAATAGGTGAATGATTGAGGGTACCTGCAAAACAAAAAGCCAAAATCGATCAGAAAACAAAATCATTAATCGCATGAACAAAAACAATTCAGGAAGAGAAGCGTCGTTGACAATAGGGTTTGGCTTTTGCATCGAATGATTTATATGGAGAGGCACCATACCCACAATTTCCGTAAAATAAAGTTTTTGTTTGGAAATAATATAAGTCCATATCTAAGAATATGAAAAGCTTTTATATCTTTGGAAAAACATTTTTATTATTGCAATTTTTCCAAAAAATAATAAAAATATTGAGTATCTTTTCACATGTCTGATTTTTTGTAATTTTTTTTTATTAAAAGGAAACGAAAATAAATTAATTAACTTTTTTTTTTGTAAATAATATTGGAAATTTACAACTTTACGGTTTTGGTTAGCCCGATTTTTTTTTTTTGTTATCTTTTTGTTAATAAAAGAATGTTAAACATACCCTGCACATCTAGGAATAGTTATTTTTATTTTTGGAATAGATAATATTAAGAAAAAATAAGCATATCCGGACGTCTAGGAATAGTTATTATTATATTTATTTTTGGAACGGATAATATTAAGAAAAAATAATATGGAACTGCTAATGTTGTTTCCCCCACAAATTTTTGTTGTTGTTGTTGTGCTCACGATTGGTGTTTAAAGTTTTGCTTAGTTTTCTCATTCCTTTTGATGATTTTGTGTTTTAACTATTTCACAGGATTTGTCAATTTTTCGGGGCTAGAGAATTATACTTTGATCATCGGGTAGCCATCCATAGCTCCAGGTATTTTTATTTTAAATTTTAATCATTGTCTAAGCTTGAAGAGTGGTTTTTACTTTCATCTCAATCATAATTAAAAAATGTAATCAGAATTAGTTTGAATATTAGTTTTGAAATTGTAATTAGGTTTAATTTAATTTTAAGAAGTGTAATTGGACTTTGGAAATTGGATTTTTTTTTGTTATGATTGTTTTTATGTTATGTGATGAAATCGTGATGAATTATAGTTTGATCGTGAATTATTATAATTTATTCATTTTTGTATTAGGATTTTTACTAAGTTTTATTTGGTAATTTTAGAAAACAATTTATTTTTCTTGAATTGTAATTGGTTTAATTATATATTTTGGGTCAAAAATATTATAAAAATGTGATTGGCTAAATAATATTTCGTGGGCCCAAAAGATTCTCTTAAAATACTATTGGCGGAAATTTAGAATGGTGGGGCCAGAATCAACCAGAAGCTCCGGTTAACCACGTCGCTCGAAAAAACTCTGTTTTTATATAGAGAATAGGGTTTGATGTTGATGATAAATTGCTTTAAGTGGATTAATAAATTTGTGAAGATGGAAAATCGTTTTTGCTTCAAGACCCCTTAAACTACGAGCAGCACTGCAGCAGTATCATAATTTTTAGCTGCATCGTCAGCTGAATCATAAGTACCTAACCAAATTACTGATTTCTTCCATTGATACTTAAGTTCTTCCTCGTTATTTTTTAACCATTTTATTTATATATATATATATATATATATATATATATATATGGTTAAATGATAAATTTTGGGGAGGGCGTATCGGTATAAAAAATTTCAAAAAATTTCATGATTTTCATGTTAACTAATTTATAACTAACATAACCAATTAATGGGGTACCGTTAATATTTTCTTTACCACTTTTTTTGGTTTCACCTAAATACCACCCACACTTTACCTATACACCACCCACGGTATAAAAACACAATAGTTGTAGACCTAATTTAAAGTGGATAATGAAAATTCACCTTCTCTACTACTGCCATAATACAGTGATACCCATTAAGCCATTAAACCACTTACAACAACTATAATCACCAGCATATAACTATTTATGGATTTTGGTTATAAAGTTTTCAAATCATATTACATTCAAAATTAAGAAGGCGTTAGTGTTTGATCATATAATGAAATCAAACAAGTTTCGCAAGATTGCATTAGAGTTTATCGAAATGGAATCATGACTAAGATTGTAATACAATTTTAATTTATCTCTTTTAAAAATTAAAATCTAACAGATCAAAATAAAAGGCCTAACTTTATTTTTAAAACTAAAAAAACTAAAATCGTGATAAAGATTAAAACTAAAACTAAAACTTAAATCTCAATAATATTAAGATCATGATGTTATACACGATTATCGGGTTGTGTTATATTCAGTAAATTAAAGGTGGGGAAGGCGGCGGTGGCCATTACATGCTATAGCTATAATCGTCTTAGGCGACAGTTAGGGA
Source organism: Papaver armeniacum (assembly GCA_023531295.1). NCBI lineage: Eukaryota > Viridiplantae > Streptophyta > Magnoliopsida > Ranunculales > Papaveraceae > Papaver > Papaver armeniacum. The sequence continues at coordinate 250,369 of JAJJWW010014051.1, read as the reverse complement.
GGAAGGTGGGTTTTTTATTACCCACTTCAAATTAGGTAGAAAAATATTTGTTTTCTGATGTGAGTGGTATTTAGGAAAATTGTGGGTGGTATTTAGGTAAAACTTTTTTTTTCCTTGTAAACAAGTCAAAAAATGACATGTGGGAAAATTGGCGAAGTTAAGGGATCAAGAATTATCGAGAAGGATATAAAATACGCGTTTTCAGACCGGGAGTGTAAATAGGCGGCTAATTTGTGCAGGAAACAATAGTTCGTGAATATTTGTGAAAAAATTCGACGAATTACTAACTAGGCTTATAACTCCGTTTGGAATTGTTTTTTCTCTATAAAGTGCTTTGTAACCAACTTATAGAGATTTTATTTTTAGGAAAAATGTGTTCGGTAAGTATTTTTTTAAGTATTTTTCTCTAAAAGTACTTCTGTTTTAGGTCAACTTTTAGAAAATATCTAGGAATAGCTTTTAAAAGTCGTAAAAGCAGGAGTTGTGTACCCAATTTTAATTAATTGATTCTCTATTTTAACATTGTTATTATATTGAGATGACAAAATGTATCCTTAAATATTTTTTATGAATATTTGTAGATGGTGGATTTTCAACAAAGGACAAAACCTTAAAATCAACGATACTGCATGTTTCTGACACGGCTTTCAGGCATGTGATGATTCATATTTTACGAAGCCATGATGAATATTTCTTTCGAAAAGCCTCCACTAGCTGAGCGTTCGATCCCTTGCATTTCATTGTGCCCTCTATGTAGAATAACTTAATTGGGCGGTTCTCCGTAAGATTGAGAGCAATAACGCCTTCAGGAAGTCGGTGATACTCATTGTTCCCTGACTACATGAGAGAGACCCCCCTCTACAAATAAGAACGATTGGGCGGTTCTCCGTAAGATTGAGAGCAATAACGCCTTCAGGACGTCGGTGACACTCATTGTTCCCTGAATATGTAGAGAGACCGTGTATAGATCCAGGCGCTTCTCTGTAAGATTGAGAGCAATAACGCCTTCAGGTCGTAAGCAAACACCCGTGACTCCCTGACTATGCACCATTCAGAATGGATGTGACACTAATATCCTTTCTGCAATAGATTAATTCTGCCGTGACATTCAAACTGAATTCCCAGAATGATCTATTTTTTCTCCTATTCCACGGTCGAATCAACGGCCTGATCCCATGGAATGGCAATAAACAACTATATTATATTATCTCGTTACTCCGATTTCATGATCGAATCCACAGCTAATCTCATGGAATGGTAATAGGTAATTTTATCATTCCGAATTCATGTTCGAATCCACAGCTGATCCTATGGATTGATAATAAAAAACTATTCACTTTTATTACTCAGATTCATGAATCATTCTCCACTGAATTTCATAAATTAGTAATAACTACTCAATAATCGGGCATCTGGACTACCACTGAGTAAGCCCCATAAAATGGTGCAAGTGTACTCGACAATGATGCACGAACGAGCACCCAAATGCACGAATGAGCATGCGAAAATATGGAAAATGAGGAATCCTGCATAAAATAGGAGAGAGAAAATAATAACATTAAAATAATGGAGAAGCGCCCATGGGCCGGCCCCACCGGCCGGCCGGCCGTGCCTTAGCCGTGGCCGATCCCATGCTTCCTCCATTATTTTTCCTTATTTTTGTTGCTTTCATGAACTCATGAAGACTCCTCCATTCTAACAACTTTCCTTGTTTGAGCAAAACTCATGGTTTCTCTATATTTTCGTGGTTTCATGAAAAATAATAATATAAAATAGGGAAAGGTTTTGCGGGACCGCGCAACTTAGCCGTCCGGCCATACCCTAGCCATGGCTGGTCCCACACCTTACAATCCCTAATCTTTCATAAATTTTTATTTTTCTCATCTTGTGAAACTTCCCTGTTTCAGCAAAAATCATGGTTTCTCCATATTTTCTCAAATATTGCGCAAACCATGAAAAAAGCCAAAAGTCAACATGGTCACACGACCGACTAAGCTACTCACGAAAATATATTAAAATATTATTATTTTAATATTCACAAAATATTGATCAAACGAGCATACTTGCTCATTCGAGCAAAATCGAGGATTTCAGTCAAAGATCGAACTCTTCTGAAAATCCAAAATATTGCTCGAACGCATATCAGAAAATACTGAAACTCTCAGTACGGAAACACGGACACCATGGTAACACGTGCATGCCTTCTTGACCGACCAAGGTCATTCCTAAGGCTTGCACAAAGCCGGTCCCACACGTTTTCACACTTTTGACCTAATTTGCGCAATCGCTCATATTAGGTCCAAACTCTTCACAACCAACTCAGAGTTTGTGCAAACGCCCATCAGCGGTCCCACGACCACCAAGGGCCGGTCTCATGCCACCTTGGTCGGTCCCTTGCTTTTCTATAATTAGGTTTTATCAACTAATGCTTAATCCAGCACTATTTCAATAAATGATAAAACCGGCATTTAATCGTCATTCCTTCACCAACTGGCCAACTCAGGACCCTGGTGTACGCTCACCCGAGCAGTTGGGCATCACATGAACGTCCATAGTCCATGTGGTCGGTCCCTCCTTCGCTCATGACATATTTTCAGCAATTCGTCGACTAATGAGCAATTGATCAAAAATTAGGGTTTTCGAACAAATGCTCAACAAATCGTTATTCTAAGCAAGTTCAAACATTAAATAAATTTATGTTGATCCATCAAGAAACACGTGGATTAATTATATAATATTCAGTAATCTACCAATGTTTTAATTAATATTTTATTGGGTCACGTCACCAATAAATAAATAATTCGTCGAATCGAGCAATACTTGCTCAATTTCTCGAATATTGATCCAACTATCAATATTGATAATTAAATCGAATTGAGCAATACTTGCTCAGTTGCTCGAATATCGATTCATCATCAATATTCAGTAATTTATCAGTAATTCGTCGAATCGAGCAATACTTGCTCAATTACTCGAATATTGATCCAACTATCAATATTCAGTAATTCGTCGAATTGAGTAATACTTGCTCAGTTGCTCGAATATTGATTCATCATCAATATTCAGTAATTTATCATTAATTCGTCGAATCGAGCAATACTTGCTCAATTGCTCAAATATTGATCCAACTATCAATATTCAGTAATTCTTCGAATTCAACCCAACTATCAATATTCAGTAATTCAATGACTTGAGCAATACTTGCTCAGACGCTCGAATTTACCATAATTGCACACGAGCAATATCAACATAAGAATTAACACGTTCAAATCTATGGATCACTGAGCATTCGCCAATCATGCTCAATTCAACAGAACTTAGATTCACTATCTTAACAGTCAACAACTGACTAATAAAATACACGTCTGTCATGCAGACTCCACGATTCGTGAGACTTCAATCACGTCACATGGGGGGATATCAATTGGGGTTTTGGTCTGGCGGCCTACAGTACGTGGATTCATCCACGATGAGAATGTGAGTAAGTCGTGCAATGGTTGAAGGAGTTAGCAAAGTGGTGGGTGGACGGTTAACCAAGTCTCCGCACGACCTGGAACTGGTTTCACCACGTTTTTCCACTTTCCCACTTTTTCACTCAAGAAACCGTCACACTTACAGGGATCAGTGGTTCATCATTCTTGCAATATAAATATGTCCAAATCGAGGACAATAGATCATCATCATCATCCGTCAACAACTCGATTAAAATGTATCCACAGAACTCAATATTCAGCAGTTCATCAATTTTGCAGAAACCTTCAACACATCCACAATCCTTGATCATCATTGATCCCACACAATTCTCAGCTTCCCTCCTATAGATCAACCCATCTCCCTCTTTGTGACCGAATTGACTCTGGAACGGCCATTGACTTGGTTTAGGCCGGAGTCCTAAAGATTGATCTCTCGAATCTAAGCACTCCCTTTGCAGTGCATCTGTGTGAGGTTCAGCAGTTTGCTCGGTCGAGGAGTCTCGTTCGCACGCTCGGCTCTTCACTTCCCTGAAAAACCAGCAAACCGTTTTTCCCCATCTACAATATTATTTTCACTGATCAAATTTTATCTATTTTGTATTATAAAATAATAATAACAATAATAATGACCACGCCATGCAGGTATTTACACATGCTTACTTCCTTAGAAGAGTCGTGCCACAATTATGACCATGGCATGCAGATATTTACACAGGCTTGTGGGCTATTTGTTTATGAGTTCAACATCAACGACAATAATCTACTTTGGTGTTATCAAAGAATCTATACCCTCAAGATTTTCTCTCACAGAGCGTGAATCGATCATCGGGCAGAGCAACAAAACCGAACATGCAATGGACTTTCCAAAGCCATCCCAATTAGTGGGCTCAACCAAACTGTCGGACCAAGACAATTTCGTTATGTCCTTCAATACCACTTGGACATGCCTTTGTTTGCTGCAGATAGTGTGTGTTCTTGCTGCGCTAAACCTATGGACATCTATGGTGACCACGTTGTTCATTGCGCTAAGGACGTTAGGATTAAGTTCAGGCATGATATGGTTAGAGATTTGGTTGCCGATATGTGCTTGATCGCTGTCGTATGCGTCAAAAATAATTTCACTTTCCTAAAGTATATGATAAGAAAGAGTTCGTATCCACAGAGAGGCGATTGTAGTTATTTCGTAATCAATTTCTTAAAGTAACCAATTGGGGGATTTCTGAATTTTATGTAAGCAATAAAAGCAAATTAAAAGCAAAGTAAATTGTAGAAAGTAATCAATGGAGAAAGATATTGGTCAAGGAATTCATCTTCAATCTTAGACATGTGCTTGCATATATGGATAGAATTACGATTTAATCTCTTGTGTTATCAAAAGCCTAGAGAATCAAGAGAGCAAGATAATCTATTAATTTCCTAAGTTCATCAACACACACATTAGGGCTGCGTATGTGAATTCTACCTAAAGAATAACCTAACGCCTTGCGCTAATCAAGTTCAATTCCTAGGAGCATTAAGTTTCAGAAATAGGCTAATCAATGCAATTGTCATGCGTTGCACATAACAATTCGGACAATGGTCAAACTCTACATATGATTACGAGAGTGTATCACTACAAACCGTAAACATATCACGCTACTTGTATTCAAGGTTATCGCTCGATGAAAAACCCTAAAATAGCTATGGACTAAGATGCAAGTTCAATTAATTGGCCACTTAACTAATCAAACATCATAATCCTATCACAATACATCAATCATGTGATCATAAAAACAGTAGAAAATTGAACGATAATCAAGAGAGAAAACTAATCATAAAGCAAACACAAGTTTTAGAAATAGGACTACATCCTTAACCAATAATATAGAATTTAGCTACTCATAGCTATGGAGTTCATCACCAAAAATATAAGTTGAATAAAGAAGAAGATGAACAAAAGCAAACCCTAGAAGCGTAAACAAAAGCGGCTCTCCAAGTTCCAAGAATAAGATATATCCCAAAAGTTGTAGAATTCTTCTTTTTATAGCCTTTCCTCTCTTCCAAAATTAGGTCAAGCCTTCAAAGTCCATTAGATAAAAATCCACCAAGCCCATAAGAGAGAGAAACCCATGTAGAAAATATGTCCCAAAAGTGGTCGCCTGGAAATATGGTATTGTGGCCTAACTTGGCCGGAAAGGTCACTGAAAACATCTCGGGTGACCAAGCAAAGTCCGCCTTGGCCACCGGTCAACCGGGTCAAAACGGTCCAACTCGGTCATATGAATCAACTCGGTCAGGCACCGAGTTAAACTCTAACTCAGCTGAGTCAGGTTCATGAGTCAGCACCGAATCAGATGTGCTGGTGGGCTAACTGGGCTGACTTGTCAGGCCACAGTTCTGCACAGGCTGTAGTTGTGTCACAGCGAAGATGGCCCTTCCCTGTGCATGGTTCACATTCTTGTAACTCCCTCGAATCGCACTTTCACCTGTATTACCTTAGACAAACTCAGTAACACCCAATGGAACTCAGTTCCAGCCATCACAATAATACCCATATCTCAGCATCAGTTCCATGCTCAGGCCCATCACCACCAGCTGCAACTGAGTTGCAGTTCACCAGTGCCCTACTCCACAGCTTCAATTCACAACTGCTTCTCCTAGTTCATAGTACCCATGCTCTTCATTCTTCTCAGCACCAGATCCATCTCTCACACTTCATTCTGCTGCTCAGACACAATTCACTATCTCTGCAATGTCTAGCAATATCAGTCTGTACAACCCATTTCCTGAAGAGATTCTTTTGAGCACCCTAGACACCACCTACAGCTGCACTCCCCACCAGGCTATAATTTGCATACCCAGTCGAGCCAATAGCAGCACCAGCTCAATGTTTGCTCCCATCTCCTTTGACTGCAATACCCATGACCTGTAATGCATTCATAAACCATAACTTGCAGCTGCAAAATCACTCTTCCCTGCCACAACATCAACATCAGAAGCACTCCTAGCCATAACTCCACCAGTCCCTGTTATTGCACTGCCATGTCAATCCATCTCGACCACCATCTTAATTGCAGTTCCAATCCACCACTGCCACATCATAAGTCCTTCCCTGCTCAGCTCACAACAGTCGACATCCCTGCACTTTAGCTGCAACACTGCAATGCAAATCCAATAACTTCTGCAGCTCAGCTTCCTTGGTCCATTCCCATTAACAGCTCAGTACTCGAGCTCCAGTTCAACACCACCAGTGAAACCAACACCCATTCAACACATAGCACCACAGTTCACTTCTCCCAGCATTATCATCACCTGCACTGCAATTTCATAACCATCTTCTTGTTTCCATCTGCTCAACACCTCTTCTTTGTTCACAGCTCAGCTCATACATCTCCTTCCCTGTACTCAGCTGCAAGCACCCATTTCCATCTTGAGCTAAAGAGCAACACAAACTCCAGCGACAACTCCACCAGATGCAACATCTTCTCTGTGTCTCACGGCATTAGCACCAGAACCCTATATCTGCTCTTCAATCAGTATCAACACCAGCTCATGCTTTACCACCAATTGCCTTACCACCACCAGCATCCTTCAATTGCAACCATCCATATCACCAAACTCAATTTGCCTTCAACTGAGCTTCACAACAGCGACCCTAACTCCAATTCCATCTCTGGGTAACTTCAGATCAAATCGAAACAACTTCAATCATCCATACCCATGACTCAAACTACATCTTCACACAACAACCACTATCATCTTCATCACGAATTAATCCACAGCAACATCCCTTCTCTCCCTGTTTCAATCCATCAAAACCCTAACTGTAAATGAGAATCCAAAACCATCACAGATCCAGTCTCGAATCTCTAATTACTTCATCTGAATCTTCACAAATTCTTCCATTGAACCCTAATTCACCCCCAGTTCGACCATGGCAGCAGCGGCTTCGCAATACAATACACCAATTTCATCGATTTCTCACTCAGGTGTCGCCTCCTCTCTCTGGTTTCGGATGGAGAGACTAATAATTGAGAAATGAATTTTCTCAAATTTAGGGCAATGTAAGAATGGCCACTAGGCTTAGGCGCCCAGAAATGGATAAGGGTCACCCCAGTTCATCTTTGGCTTGTCAGTTTCGCAGAACCGACTGCCTAACTCTTCCTTGCTCAACCGTCATTCGCGGGGAACTGAAAGTTCATTCTTCGCCTCCTCTGAGCAACCTTAGACCGCTCTAGGTATCGCCTGTGAATTGATCTTCTTCGCCTTTTACGCTCCCAATAGACGTTTTCTCCTTCTTTTGCTCATAATGACTCTAAAGTACCTAATAACTCAAAAACACGCGTAAAGTACATAATTCACAAGAAAAATAGCAAAGAAAGCGTAACTACTAGATAGTAAATACGGTGTATTCTACACCTATCGATTCCCCACACTTAGACTTTGCTAGTCCTCGAGCAAATCAAACAAAACAATAAAATACAACAACTCCGTGTCGTCGAGGCTACGGTCACTTTTAGCATAAATAACAAGCCTTTAAACCACTAAATGTCCCTAGTGGACGAGTTATAGTCTCGTTAGGGTTTACTAGAGATATACCCACAAAACCTAATTTTCCAACTTACTAGTTCTCCGTAATGATAGTATCCAACGCGCTAAGAAGACATAGAGATTCTGCACACTAGTCATAAGAAGTTAGACACATAAATGAACACAATCTCATTCTTAAAAGTTGAGAGAGAGATAACCATCCCTTCTCGACAAAAATTCGGGTTCGGAATGATCAAAAGTCTCGACTCTGCCTCACAAGAAAGGGTTTTATGATATTGCTCTCAATAATAAACAGCTTTTTATGGGTCACACATGTGTCCAGGTTGGAATGAAGAGAGAATCCTGCGACACGTTGAATGGTAGGAAGGCAAAACCCTCCGAATGTTTTGAAAACCCACATCTTTTATAAATTTTTTTTTTTGAAAACCCATTTTTCTGACGATCTCTTCGAAAGGAAATCAACCATTTAACGAAGGTGGGAATATGCTTACTTACCTCGTTATCCGTTCGGCGTGCAGCTAGCACCACTCTCACAAAGATCCATAGAAACGTCTTCGGTCTTCTATCGGTGTCTTCATCTTCGTCTTCGGTCTTCAACTCTTGATGATAACTCTTGAACTTCGTAGAATCTCGACAATATGATTCTTTCCTCTAATTCCTTGTCGCTTGAGACTTCATTATAGATATTCCTTCTTTCCATTGGCTTTATTGAAAGAATACAAAACTAAAAACAAACTATACAAACTATACAAAATAAAATAAAATACAAAGGCCATGGTGTAAGTACTTTACCACTTGATTCTTCACAACTTGTATGTCTTGATATCATAAACTTCTCGAACTCTCATCCTTGATAATTTCGCTCTTGTAAAATAGTCTTCAACTTATAAAAATTCTGCTCCTTGTCTTGTTGCTTTACTCAAATCTGAAATCTGCCCATTTCCGTTCCGTTGCTTGTAAACCTCGAACTTCTTCAACTTTCCTTCGAATTTGTGATGCTCCTCTTGTTGATGATGATGGTGTTTCTATGGACCTGTTGGTGTAGAGAGAGATAAGGTGGATGGTGCTAACTGCGAACAAGATCACAAGTGGTATGTAAGTTAGCAATTCGATGTCACCAACATGGTTGATAAAAATAGCACTCAAGAGATCAAAATAGTGCTTCTATGGTGGGAGGTTAGACAGCTCACCATTCTGCCCGGAATTTACGTATGGTGACACACACTCTAAAAGCACAAATTTAGACAGGTACAAAGAATTGAAGGTTGGTGCCTCACATTATGTAACATGGGTAGTCTCCACTATAGGGGATCACTGTTCTAATACAGAATTCAGTCTGCACCTTATTTGCCACTGGCATGGTTAAATCCAACTTTAACTCTCATACAATTAATAAACCCGATCATGTTCTCTGTCATCTCTAAGTTCAGTCACTATTATGAGATTCTCGATGTAATCTTAGCAACATGTATACTATGTGACTCTAAGCTAACTATAAGTTGGAGTTTTCTTATTCACTAATTATACAAAAGTTGAAAAAAAAAATTGAAAAATTTACAAAGCAAACCACAAACCACTCCCCCACACTTAAACTTTACATTGTCCTCAATGTAATTGAATCGTCCAAAGAAAGTCAAGGTGGGAAATCCTAACGGAAAAGTGACAAAAAATCAGAAAAGTAAAAACATGACAAGAAAAGAAAAGAAAAGATAAGAGATACAAAACCGATGGGTTGCCTCCCATTTAGCGCTTGGTTTAAAGTCGTCAGCCCGACTATCTCCTTGCTTTCGATGACTCCTCCAGAGGGAGTACTTCCACAAGATTAACTCCTTCCACGACATCCGAAGAGAAGTTCTCAAAATATGGTTTCAACCGGTGCCCATTCACTTTAAGTTCATTTCCTGTAGCTAAACTACGAATTTCCACTGCACCATGAGAAAACACATTAGTCACAATAAAAGGTCCAATCCAACGTGACCTTAATTTACCCGGAAATAATTGCAAGCGAGAATTAAACAAAAGCACTTTCTGCCCAATGCAAAATTGTTTCTTAGAAATCATATTATCATGAAAAGCCTTCGTCTTTTCCTTGTAAATCCGTGAGCTTTAAAATGCATCATTACGAATCTCCTCTAACTCTTGAAGTTGTAACTTCCGTTGCTTTCCAGCCCCATCCAACTCCATATTGCATTGCTTAATAGCCCAAAACGCCTTATGCTCAATTTCAACGGGTAAGTGACAAGGTTTACCATAAACAAGCCTAAAAGGAGACATCCCTATAGGTGTTTTATATGCGGTTCTATACGCCCACAAAGCATCATTGAGTCACGAACTCCAATCCTTCCTTGTTGGATTCACCGTCTTTTCAAGAATGGATTTCACCTCTCGGTTGGAAACCTCGGCTTGTCCATTTGTTTGTGGATGGTAGGGAGTTGCAATCCTATGCGACACATTGTATTTCCTTAACAAGCTTTGCAAGAACCTGTTTTTGAAGTGTGAACCTCCATCGCTAATTATAGCCCTTGGAATGCCAAACCTTGCAAATATATTAGCTTGCACAAAATCTGAAACAACTTTAGAATCATTAGTTGGGGTGGCCTTAGCTTCCACCCATTTCGAGACATAATCCACAGAAAGCAAGATATAATAATTCCCACTAGAATTGACAAAAGGGCCCATAAAATCAATTCCCCATACATCAAAAACCTCCACAAGTTGAATAATAGTTTGCGGCATTTGATTTCGAGCACCTAGATTGCCGGTTCTTTGGCACCTATCACATGTGATACAAAATGCATGTGCATCCTTAAACAAAGTTGGCCAAAAGAAACCACATTCTAGTACCTTAAGAGCGGTTCTGTTACTCCCAAAGTGTCCTCCACAAGCATATGAGTGGCAAAAAGACAAGATAGAATTAAATTCAATTTCGGGAACACACCTACGTATTACTTGGTCACTACAATGTTTCCATAAGTATGGATCATCCCATATGTATTGGTTTCCTAACTTCTTAAGTTTGTCCCTCTCAAAGACGAGACAAGTTCTTTGGGATTTGTTTAGACACTAAGTAATTAACAATATCAGCGTACCATGGTTCTCCAAAGGCAATTGAGAATAGTTGCTCATCCGGGAAACTTTCACGCAACGGGATAGTCTCCTTGTCCACAACAAGACGGCTCAAGTGATCCGCAACGGTGTTCTCAATTCCTTTCTTGTCTTTGATTTCAATATCAAACTCTTGCAAGAGTAAAATCCATCGTATGAGCCTCGGTTTCGCCTCTTTCTTTGTAAGCAAGTATCTAAGTGCTGCATGATCAGAAAAAACAACAACTTTTGTACCAATTAGATAAGAGCGAAACTTTTCTAAAGCAAAAACAATGGCTAATAACTCTTTCTCAGTGGTTGTGTAGTTTTGTTAGGCCTCATTTAACGTTCTAGAAGCATAATAAATGGCATGAGGTATCTTCCCCACACGCTGCCCAAGCACCGCACCAACCGCATAGTCACTTGCATCACACATGAGCTCAAAAGGCTTGCTCCAATCCGGTGGTTTAATGATAGGGGCTGAAATCAAAAGTTCTTTCAAACGATTGAATGCCGCCACACACTTCTCATCAAAGTTAAAAACCACATCTTTTTGCAATAAGTTACAAAGTGGTGATGCTATCTTGGAAAAGTCCTTGATGAATCTACGATAAAAACCTGCATGACCAAGAAAAGAACGTATCTCCCTCACCGTAGTGGGAGGGGTTAGAGCACGAATAAGGTCTATCTTAGATTTATCGACTTCCAAGCCTTTAGAAGATATTATATGGCCTAAAACTATGCCATGAGTTACCATGAAATGGCACTTCTCCCAATTTAGCACAAGATTTGTTTCAACACATCGTTCAAGGATTAGAGACAAATTGTTCAAGCAAAGGTCAAATGAATCACCAAAAACACTAAAGTCATCCATGAACACTTCAATTATGTTTTCAACATATTCCGAAAAGATACTTACCATACACCTTTGAAAAGTAGCCTGAGCATTGCATAAGCCAAAAGGCATCCTTCTATAAGCAAAAGTACCGAAAGGACAAGTGAAAGTGGTTTTCTCTTGGTCCTCCGGCGCTATCACAATCTGATTATAACCTGAATAGCCATCAAGAAAGCAATAATAAGAGTGTCCAGCTAAACGTTCAAGCATTTGATCAATCAAAGGCAATGGAAAGTGATCTTTTCTAGTGGTGGCATTCAATTTTCTATAATCAATACAAACCCTCCAACCGGTTTGCACTCGAGTTGGGACAAGTTCATTCTTATCATTCTCCACCACCGTCACACCTGATTTCTTTGGTACTACTTGTACCGGGCTTACCCACTTGCTATCGGATATGGGGTAGATAACACCCACGTCCAAAAGCTTGAGTATCTCCTTTTTCACCACTTCCATCATGGGAGGATTCAAACGGCGTTGCGCTTCCCTTGTAGGCTTTGTATCATCCTCCACACGAATCTTATGCATACAAACGGCAGGGCTTATTCCCTTGATATCGGCGATTGTCCATCCTATGGCCGTCTTGTACTTCCTTAGCACCCTTAGAAGTTTTTGCTCCTGTAATTCATTAAGCTCGTTAGAAACAATCACGGGTAAATCTTCATTGTCACCCAAGTACAAGTACTTTAAGTGACTTGGAAGAGATTTCAATTCTAAACTTGGAGATTTAACAATAGATGGCACAAGTTTTTCATTATTGCAAGGTAAAGAAGCATATGAAATATTCTTAATTGCTGATTTTTCCGGTAATGAGTCAAGAGAACCAATGGTTTCTTTAATCTCATCACCATACTCATAACCATCGTCAATAGGTGTAGTGAGCACGGTTTCCAAAGTATCACCACCATTCAACTCAAACATTTGTTGCGCCAATGTGTCCATCACATCAATGGAGAAACAAGAGTGGACATCACTAGGATATCTCATCGTCTCGAAAATGTTGAAACGTATTATTTCTCCATCGAACTCCATAGTTAGCGTTCCCTTGTCAACATCAATAATGGTTTTTGCCGTTTTCATGAAGGGACGCCCAAGTAGCAATGGAAGAGACGAGTCCGGTGAACCTTCATCCATCTCTAACACGCAAAAGTCAGCTGGAAATACAAGTTGATTAACCTGCAAAAGAACATCCTCAACAATACCCGTTGGGTAGACATTAGAACGATCGGCTAATTGCAACACAATTCCATACTTTTTAAGAGGACCAAGATCAAGTGAATTATACATAGACGCAGGCATAACATTAACGGATGCACCTAAGTCCAACATAGCTTTGTTAAATTTGGTGTTACCAATTATGACGGGAATGTCGAAGCTACCGGGATCCTTGCACTTAAGTGGGAGTTTATGTTGTAAGATTGCCGAAGCATTCTCCCCACACTAAGCACTTCATTACCTTTGAGCCTTTGCTTATTGGTACACAAGTCCTTCAACACCTTTGCATACTTTGGAACTTGCTTGATTGCATCTATGAGTGGTATGTTCACATGGATCTTCTTAAGAATGTCTAAAATCTCCTTTTCTAGTTCCGCCTTTTTGGAATTTGCAAATCTGCGAGGGAAAGGTAAAGGAGGAACATAAGTAGAAACCGGAGTTTTAGAGTTAGAAATAGGTACCTCGAAAGTTTGGGGAGAATCCTCGTTTTCTCCTCCAAAACAGGTTCCTTTGGTGCTTCCACTGTGCCCGAATCAAGAACTCGGGTTGCACAAGTTGTGTACCACTTCTCAACGTAATTGCATTGACACCCTCTTTTGGATTGATAGGTTGAGAAGGGAGTTTCCCACCATTTTGTACCTTCAATTGATTCAACTCAACAGCCATAGAACCAACTTGAGTTTGCAAATCCTTAACCGTACTCTCCGTTCTTTGCATAAAAGATTTCAGCAACTCCTCCATATTGGACCCCATATTTTGAGGTTGTTGTTGTTGTTGAAATTGTTGTCTCGGCTAAAATTGTTGTTGTTGAGATTGAAATCCACTCGGGTTGTTGAAACTAGGTTGTTGAATCGCTCCTTGCTTATTGGCATAGCTAAAATTGGGGTGATCTCTCCATCCCGGATTGTAAGTGTTGGAGTAGGGATCATACCGTCTTTGTTGATTTGGAAAGATCGCATTAGCTTGCTCGTATTCATAAGCTTGAGTGGAACTTGGTATCACCGCGGCTGCAACTTGTTGAAGCATTGCGTTCATGTTACCCATTTGTTGACGAAGTTCCTCAACCTCGCTCACCTCACTCACCCTTCTTAGAATCACATCCGACCCACGACTCAAGAATTGTTGTGAGTTCGCTGCCATGTTTTCAATCAACTCTCTAGCTTGTGCCACCGTCTTGTTCACTAATGCACCACCACCCGCAGCGTCGAGGAGATTCCTATCACTTGATTGGAGTCCTTCATATAAGTATTGGATGATCATAGCGTCACTGAATTGGTGGTGAGGACAGCTTGCCACCAATCTCTTGTAGCGTTCCCAACATTCATATAAGGATTCTCCCACATTTTGCTTCATCCCACAAATATCCTTGCGAATTTGAGTAGCCTTGGATGCAGGAAAATATCTCTCCAAAAAGAGTTTCTTCAGCCCATTCCATGTTGTGACACTTCCGGCCGGTAAATAGTATAACCAATCCTTAGCACTATCCATTAGAGAGAAACGGAAAACTTTCAACATTGCACCATCCGCCGCAACATCCGCTGGAAGCATAGCCGTGAAAATGGTGTGGAAGTCCATAAGATGCTTGTTTGGGTCTTCATTCACCATGCCATGGAACTTTGGTAATTCTCTAAGAAACCCCGGTTTAATCTCAAAAGTAGAGTCCGTTTGAATACACCCCTGTTGTGTATCTAGCCTATGAGAAGCCAACTCCTTGAGTGAACGATTTGCATCACCCATAGCTTCTTCTTCTTCAACTTGTGGTTCGTCTACGAATGGAACCTCTTTTTCTTCTTCTTGTTGTTGGAAAATCTCTTCTCCTACTTCCAACTCGTGCTCGTCCGTTGTGTCTTGACTTGGTTGGAGTATTGTGCCTCGTCGAGTAGCTATCCCGCACCTTGGATAATTCCAATCCTTAGAATCCAAAGATTAGGTACCTTCAAACAATTCTCGCAAACAAGTGAGAAACAAGACAAGGAAACAAGAAGCAAAGATAAAAGCAAAAACAGAAATAAGAAACTAAAAACTTAATAACTAGTCGTATGCCTCCCCGGCAGCGGCGCCAAAATTTGATCGTTGTCGTATGCGTCAAAAATAATTTCACTTTCCTAAAGTATATGATAAGAAAGAGTTCGTATCCACAGAGAGGCGATTGTAGTTATTTCGTAATCAATTTCTTAAAGTAACCAATTGGGGGGATTTCTGAATTTTATGTAAGCAATAAAAGCAAATTAAAAGCAAAGTAAATTGTAGAAAGTAATCAATGGAGAAAGATATTGGTCAAGGAATTCATCTTCAATCTTAGACATGTGCTTGCATATATGGATAGAATTACGATTTAATCTCTTGTGTTATCAAAAGCCTAGAGAATCAAGAGAGCAAGATAATCTATTAATTTCCTAAGTTCATCAACACACACATTAGGGCTGCGTATGTGAATTCTACCTAAAGAATAACCTAACGCCTTGCGCTAATCAAGTTCAATTCCTAGGAGCATTAAGTTTTAAATAGGCTAATCAATGCAATTGTCATGCGTTGCACATAACAATTCGGACAATGGTCAAACTCTACATATGATTACGAGAGTGTATCACTACAAACCGTAAACATATCATGCTACTTGTATTCAAGGTTATCGCTCGATGAAAAACCCTAAAATAGCTATGGACTAAGATGCAAGTTCAATTAATTGGCCACTTAACTAATCAAACATCATAATCCTATCACAATACATCAATCATGTGATCATAAAAATAGTAGAAAATTGAACGATAATCAAGAGAGAAAACTAATCATAAAGCAAACACAAATTTTAGAAATAGGACTACATCCTTAACCAATAATATAGAATTTAGCTACTCATAGCTATGGAGTTCATCACCAAAAATATAAGTTGAATAAAGAAGAAGATGAACAAAAGCAAACCCTAGAAGCGTAAACAAAAGCGGCTCTCCAAGTTCCAAGAATAAGATATATCCCAAAAGTTGTAGAATTCTTCTTTTTATAGCCTTTCCTCTCTTCCAAAATTAGGTCAAGCCTTCAAAGTCCATTAGATAAAATTCCACCAAGCCCATAAGAGAGAGAAACTCATGTAGAAAATATGTCCCAAAAGTGGTCGCCGGAAATATGGTATTGTGGCCGGAACTTGGCCGGAAAGGTCGCCGGAAAACATCTCAGGTGACCGGCAAAGTCCGCCCGGTCACTGGTCAACCGGGTCAAAACGGTCCAACTCGGTCATATGAATCAACTCGGTCAGGCACCGAGTTAAACTCTAACTCAACTGAGTCAGGTTCATGAGTCAGCACCGACTCAGATGTGCTGGTGGGCTAATTGGGCTGACTTGTCAGGCCATAGTTCTGCACAGGCTGTAGTTGTGTCACAGCCAAGATGGCCCTTCTCTGTGCATGGTTCACATTATTGTAACTCCCTCAGAACTGCACTTTCACCTGTATTACCTTAGACAAACTCAGTAACACCCAATGGAACTCAGTTCCCAGCCATCACAATAATACCCATATCTCAAAGATCGGTTCCCATGCTCGGGCCCATCACCACTAACAGAATCGAGTTGCAGTTCACCAGTGCCCTACTCCACAGCTTCAATTCACAACTGCTTCTCCTAGTTCATAGTACCCATGCTCTTCATTCTTCTCAGCACCAGATCCATCTCTCACACTTCATTCTGCTGCTCAGACACAATTCACTATCTCTGCAATGTCTAGCAATATCAGTCTGTACAACCCATTTCCTGCAGAGATTCTTTTGAGCACCCTAGACACCACCTACAGCTGCACTCCCCACCAGGCTATAATTTGCATACCCAGTCGAGCCAATAGCAGCACCAGCTCAATGTTTGCTCCCATATCCTTTGACTGCAATACCCATGACCTGTAATGCATTCATAAACCATAACTGCGCAAATGCAAAATCACTCTTCCCTGCCACAACATCAACATCAGAAGCACTCCTAGCCATAACTCCACCAGTCCCTGTTATTGCACTGCCATGTCAATCCATCTCGACCACCATCTTAATTGCAGTTCCAATCCACCACTGCCACATCATAAGTCCTTCCCTGCTCAGCTCACAACAGTCGACATCCCTGCACTTTAGCTGCAACACTGCAATGCAAATCCAATAACTTCTGCAGCTCAGCTTCCTTGGTCCATTCCCATTAACAACTTCGCACTCGAGCTCCAGGTTCAACACCACCAAATAAACCAACACCCATTCAACACATAGCACCACAGTTCACTTCTCCCAAAGATTATCATCACCTGCACCGCAATTTCATAACCATCTTCTTGTTTCCATCTCGCTCAACACCTCTTCTTTGTTCACAAACTTCACTCATACAGCTCCTTTCCTGTACTCAACCGCAAGCACCCAGCCCATCTTGAGCTAAAGAGCAACACAAACTCCAAATGACAACTCCACCGGATGCAACATCTTCTCTCGTGTCTCACGGCATTAGCACCGTAACCCTATATCTCGCTCTTCAATCAGTATCAACACCAGCTCATGCTTTACCACCAATTGCCTTACCACCACCAGCATCCTTCAATTGCAACCATCCATATCACCAAACTCAATTTGCCTTCAACTGAGCTTCACAACAGCGACCCTAACTCCAATTCCATCTCTGGGTAACTTCAGATCAAATCGAAACAACTTCAATCATCCATACCCATGACTCAAACTACATCTTCACACAACAACCACTATCATCTTCATCACGAATTAATCCACAGCAACATCCCTTCTCTCCTTGTTTCAATCCATCAAAACCCTAACTGTAAATGAGAATCCAAAAACCATCACAGATCCAGTCTCGAATCTCTAATTACTTCATCTGAATCTTCACAAATTCTTCCATTGAACCCTAATTCACCCCCAGTTCGACCATGGCAGCAGCGGCTTCGCAATACAATACACCAATTTCATCGATTTCTCACTCAGGTGTCGCCTCCTCTCTCTGGTTTCGGATGGAGAGACTAATAATTGAGAAATGAATTTTCTCAAATTTAGGGCAATGTAAGAATGGCCACTAGGCTTAGGCGCCCAGAAATGGATAAGGGTCACCCCAGTTCATCTTTGGCTTGTCAGTTTCGCAGAACCGACTGCCTAACTCTTCCTTGCTCAACCGTCATTCGTGGGGAACTGACAGTTCATTCTTCGCCTCCTCTGCGCAACCTTAGCCCGCTCTAGGTATCGCCTGTGAATTGATCTTCTTCGCCTTTTACGCTCCCAATAGACGTTTTCTCCTTCTTTTGCTCATAATGACTCTAAAGTACCTAATAACTCAAAAACACGCGTAAAGTACATAATTCACAAGAAAAATAGCAAAGAAAGCGTAACTACTAGATAGTAAATACGGTGTATTCTACACCTATCAGTGCTACAAGGCGGGTGTTGCTGCTAGGAAAGAAGTTTCACTTGGATTTTTATCGAACAATGCTAATGAACTAAAACCCGCAGATGTTTTTGTGTACAACTCGGAAGATGGGAAGGATATGTGCTTTGACGTAACGGGTGTTTCGTCTTTCACAAGTGTACGTACTAGCTTGTTCATCCCTGGCCAAGCCATTACTGCTTCCGTTACGCGTAAAAACAACAAGTATTTTGATAAGTGTACCACCAATGGGTGTCGCTTCAGTGTTTTGGCCTTCACTACACTAGGCGAGTTGAGTGGCGATTTTATTGTTTTCTTAAAAAGACTGAGTAACTACTTAGCTAGCCATGATGCTAATATAAAGTAGGCAGTTTACTCTTCCATAGGCTAGGCATTATTATTCAGAGAGGTGTTGGTGCCCAGATTGTTGCTAGGATACCAACTCCTTCTACCGATGTGTATTGATCATTTTTTTTAATAATAATAATGATAATAATATTACTTTGCTTACTACTGACCCTAGTTATGTGAAAGATGCTCAAGTTGAAAAAACGGGGGTCTAACAATCTCACCCAATATTTCGCTTAGAAATATGTATGGACTAACTCCAATATACTTTCAAGAGAATCAACTAAACAATTAGACTCAATTTTAAGAAAAGTATATCTAAGAGTTATATCTCAATCTCTCAATTCAATCCGCAATCAAACAAATAAGAATTTGCGATCCTGATTGAATATAGTAGAAATAACTTGAACGGTACCAAAGACCAATGTTCAAGGATCAATCAATTTCAATCAACAACCAAAGGTTGGATTTACTAATTGATCTATTCAACGCACAACCTGTGATATTTCAATTAGATAACAAAATATAATGCGGAAAAGAAATAACACAGACACCAGAATTTTGTTAACGAGGAAAACCGCAAATGCAGAAAAAACCCCGGGACATAGTCCAGATTTGAACACCACGCTGTATTAAGCCGCTACAGACACTAGCCTACTACAAAGCTAACTTTGGTCTGGAATGTAGTTGAACCCTAATCAATGATCACACTGATTCAAGGTACAGTCGCGTTCCTTACGTCTCTGATCTCAGCAGGATACTACGCACTTGATTCCTTTTGCTAATCTCACCCACAACCAAGAGTTGCTACGACCCAAAGTCGAAGACTTATTAAAAAAATCTGTCTCACACAGAAAAGTCTATTGAATAGATAAATCTGTCTCCCATAGATATACCTACGAGTTTTTGTTCCGTCTTTTGATAAATCAAGGTGAACAGGAACCAATTGATAACCCGGACTTATATTCTCGAAGAACATCCTAGTATTATCAATCACCTCACAATAATCTTAATCGATTAACGAAACAAGATATTATGGAATCACAAACGATGAGACGAAGATGTTTGTGACTACTTTTCTATCTTGCCTAACGGATAAATTAATCTCAATCCAATCTTACGATTGTATTCAATCACGATAGAAAACAGCAAGATCAGATCACGCAACTACATAGAAAATATTTGGGTTTGGCTTCACAATCCCAATGAAGTCTTCAAGTCGTTAACCTACAGGGTTTCATGAAAAAACTAAGGTTAAAGGAGAATCGACTCTAGCTTATGCAACTAGTATCACACAGGAGGTGTGGGGATTAGGTTTCCCAGTTGCTAGAGTTCTCCTTTATATAGTCTTTCAAATCAGGGTTTGGAATCTAAGTTACCTTGGTAACAAAGCATTCAATATTCATCATTAGATGAAAACCTGATTAGATTCAAGCTAATATCTGTCAACCGTTAGATCGAAACTTAGCTTGTTACACACAAATAAAATGCACGTTTATTTAGGTTTGTGTAACCGTACCCAAACATGTACACTTAGTTGGTTCAACAGTAGTTAACCAAATGTTAGCCATATGAGCACTTTCATATCAACCATATTCTTCTTTACCATAACTAGTTCAAATGACTCAAATGAACTAGTTAGAGAGTTGTTCAATTTCTTAGATCTTATAGAAGTATACAAGACACAATCGAAGCAAAAACGATTTGATTCACTCGAATCGATTCGTGAACTTTATAGACACGGTTTGCAATTATGCATTCCTTAGTTTATATAAGTTTAAGTTCACGAATAATCGTTTTTAGAAAATAACCAACCTAAGTACGCATACTGGTACGCGGACTTAAGTACCCGGAATAAGTTTGTTTTCGCTTCACAAACTCCAAGCAGATTTTCACGGATGTAAACTTCATGGTGCGCGCATCTTTGTACGCGGACTTTAGTTCTGTTTTCCCGAAAGCAGAAAGTACGCATACTTTGGTTCAAGGAATAAGGACTTACACACGTATGAGTTATCACACAATGTTTATATCCAACAATGGTTATATATTCTAAACACTCATTTCAATCATTGAAACATTCTTAGAGGACGTTATATAGTTGTTATTCACAAACCATTTTTCGTCAAAGTAATTTTCAAGTAATTGAAACTTAATATGACTTTAGTCACTAGTAAAGATGAACTTGGCCAAAGCGAAAGCTTACCAACACATATTTCGAGAATATATAAGCGAGATAAACTCGGCTCTAAATAGCAAATGTGTATAATCATAGTCTATATAGCAATACGACTTTTGTCTCAAGATAGGAGATAGAGTAGATAGACTTTTGAATGATAGATAAGTTCAAGTATCCACATACCTTTTAGTCGATGAAGTTCCACCAGTTCCTTGAGTAGTTCTTCGTCTCCATTCGATGAACGCCATGGAGTATAGACCTCAACTACACTTACTATCATAATCCGAGACTTAGCTATAAGTAGACTAGAAATCAAGACTTATAGTTTTGGCAACTAAACTTGACAAACAAGCTTAAGATAGCAACGCTTACGAGTTCGACCGAGCAATGCTCTAATTAACACAAGTTTTTCTTGATAATTATCTTTCAAGTTACTTGCAGAAACTGGTGGCCGGTGATAGTTCGGGTTATAGTTTATTACAACATAGGATTGCTTCTTTACCCATTAGAGATGGTGGCCTAGGAATTAAAATTATGTTAGATATTATGCAGTATTGTTATTTGGATTCTTGTTCTCAGATTTTATACTTACATGGGATTATTCTATAAGGTCCGGGCATTCAAGTCAAGGGCCCAGCATATCAAAATACTTTTGACAGTTCCCGCCTGGTTTAAGGTATTGATTCGTCACAACTTTGCAATCTCATTACTGCCCCCCACCCTACGCATGTATTGGCAATTCAGTGCCTAAGGAAATGCCCTCTCTGTTTAATATATCAAAGCGGGATTTAACTCTATGGCAGTGTAATAAGACTAAATATGCACATGATTATCTTTTTTCCATTCCCGTTGATGGTCTTGGACAGAATATTGAGCCGCGTCAGTTTTGTGAAGTACTTGGATACAGACTTGGCATTACCTTGTTTGATGCCAATATTTATCGCGTTTGCTACAAAAGGGATATGGGTGTATAAGGTGATCACGCGCTTTATTGTGCCAGTGAGGTTGGTCTAAAGTTTCACCATGACATTGTTAGAGACATGATTGCAGATATTTGTTATAGGTCTGTGTACATTCTAAAGGAAGCAACTTTGGGGTTCCTTTCTCGTGATGATGATGATGCTAGTCCGGAAGGTATCTTGGTCTATGATTAGGAGGATGGCCGTGATACATATTTTGATGTGACTGGGATTTCGCCTTTTGCTAGGGGTGATGTGCAAGCATTTATACCGGTGTTAATGGTGGTTTTTAGTTTATGGCGAAAACCGTAAAAGTATGTCTACCTGACCTGGCATCAGAAGTAGTAGACCTTGATATGTTTATATTCCGCAAGGAATTTGAAGAATATATCAAAATTTGATGAGTGCATGTGCCTCTCTTCATATTGTATTGAAACTCAAGCTCCTAGATAAATTATTCACTAGTGTAGAGCCTAATGAGTATTCAAGCTCCTAGCTGCATTATTCACTAATGTCGGAGCCTGCTGCATAATGAGATCCTGGTCGCATTATTCATTAATGCAGAACCCGCTGAGTATTTATCCTATGATATGTTCCCGTCTGAACTCTTAACATTGACATGATATGACAATTAATGCTCACTCTTAGCTGGGTAGCATGAATTTCCCAAGTGGTAATTGAACTATTGTCCCTCCTTTTGATGATCCTTCACAAATATCCCTAACAGACATTATAAATGTCCATGATGGCATAATTAAAATTTTATCTAAAAAAGTTATTTTCATGGTTTCCTTTTTTAACCCCTATGTTTTTTATACTTCAGCTTCTTCCTCACTTCTGAGAAAAACACGAACAAATTCATCTTCATCGCTGCCTCCGTCAATACCATCTCCGTCGCCACCACAACCAACACCACCAATACCATCACCATAACCACCACCACCACCTCCTTAGTCACCATCTACATCTACATCTCCATCTTTACAACAGACTCAGGAATCAATTAGATTTGAGATTTATTTGATTTGAGATTGAGAGAGATCTGTGATTGAAAATCCAACCAAACCAATCCCACCACCACCAAATCGAGAAACTAATTGAGAGGGTGAAGAGCGGAAATTGTGAGATGAGAAGAGATGGATGATCACTGTCGTATGCGTCAAAAATAATTTCACTTTCCTAAAGTATATGATAAGAAAGAGTTCATTTCCACAGAGAGGCAATTGTAGTTATTATCTAATCAATTTCCTAAAGTAACCAGTTGGGGGGAATTTCTGATTTTTATGTAAGCAATAAAAGTAAATTAAAAGCAAAATAAATTATAGAAAGTTATCAATGAGAGAAAGATATTGGTCAAGGAATTCGTCTTCAATCTTAGACATGTGCTTGCATATATGATTAGAATTACAATTTAATATCTTTTATTATCAAAAGCCTAGAGAATCAAGAGAGAAAGATAATCTATTAATTTTCTAAGTTCATCAACACACACATTAGAGCTGCGTATGTGAATTATACCTAAAGAATAACCTAACGCCTTGCGCTAATTAAGTTCAATTCCTAGGAGCATTAAGTTTCAGAAATAGGCTAATCAATGCAATTGTCATACATTGCGCATAACAATTCGGACAATGGTCAAACTCTACATATGATTACGAGAGTGTATCACTACAAACCGTAAACATATCATGCTACTTTTATTCAGGGTTATCGCTCGATGAAAAACCCTAAAATAGCTATGGACAAGGATGCAAGTTCAATTAATTGGCCACTTAACTAACCAAACATCTTAGTCCTATCACAATACATCAATCATGTGATTATTAAAAACAGTAGAGATTTAAACGATAATCAAGAGAGAAAACTAATACATAACTCAAGCACAAGTTTTAGAAATAGGACTACATCCTTAACCAATAATATTAAATTAGCTACTCATAGCTATGGAGTTCATCACAAAAATATGAATTGAATAAAGAAGAAGATGAACAAAAGCAAACCCTAGTAGCGTAAACAAAAGCGGCTCTCTCCTTAGCTTCCAAGAAAAACGTCCTAAAAGTTGTAGAAGTCTTTCCTTTAAATAGCTTTGCTTTCCAAAATTAGGTCAAGTCTCAAAGGTCCAATAAATAGAAGTCCACCAAGCCCATATGTGAGAAAAACCCATGTAGAAAATATGCCCCAAAATTGTCACCGGAAAACTGGTATTATGGCCGGAAATTGGCCGGAGAAGTGGTCGGAAGAGTAGTTCAGGTGACCGGCAAAGTCCACCCGGTCACCGGTCAAATCTCAGGTCAACTGAGTTAACTCGGGTCAAGCACCGAGTCAGCTGAGTCAAACCGGGTCAGATCATGACTCAGATGCGAGTCAGCTGGCTAGTCAGACGAATCATGTCTGAGTCACATTAGCCAAGCTATCTTGCATACCCCCGTCTTGTGTTGCACAACCATTGCATATCACCAGTGCCCATTCAGCCATGACGGCTGTTCATCCTGCATTTTTACCAACCTACACATTCATCTACATACACCTCCACTGCCAATGCAGTCTCATAGCATCACCAGTCTCTTTCTTTGTTGCTCAAACAACAACTTCGACATCCATTGTAGTTGCGCAGCTGCACAACAACGCTACCTAGCCAATATCACAGCTGCACAACATCAGCTGAGCAGCAGCACCCTGAACTGTAGCTTCAATAATTCATCACCTCAAGCCATCTCAGTTACGGCTTCCACATCTTAACCTGAACTGTAAATAACAACTATTGCAGTTGCATCCTCTCTTCCCTGGCACAACAACTGCATCATTAGTTCAACCTCCATGTCTCGTTGTAATTAGTCCCCAATGCATTCTCATCTCCATTCTCTATTCCATTGCAGCTTCTTGCACCTCCAATATTTGCACCTGCAATTCACCAGATGACCATCCAACCATTTCTTCTGCCACACACTGTTCAGATTGCCATCACTCTTCAATTCGTGCTACAGACAAGTATCAACAACCCATAAGCAATAAGCTCCAAACCACCCGAATTGCAACTGCATCATAACCCATACTATAAGCTCGACACCAGCAACTCCTAAGCCTAGCCTTCAACATTTCATAGCATCACTGAGTCTTTCAGCATCACACATTACATTATCATCTTCTTGAAGCAGCAAACAAACATCTGCAATTTGAGCTACATCCACCACCAATGCCTTCGCTGCCAATTTCCTGCAATCTCCAGGCCTTGCCACTGTCAACCACCATCTGAAGCAGCTAACAACACCAGAACTGCCAAAACTTCCACTGCAATCAATGCCACCAAACCAACTTCCCAGTCTGTCTCCTATCACAGCAAAACAACATCACTCATATCTTGTGGTTCTTTTCTCCTCTTCTCTTTGTAACTGTAGCTGCAGCATTCTCTTCCATCACCGCTGCCAATTCAAAGATAAGCATCACCAGCTTCAGCTCCTCCATGAGCTCAATAGCATCAACAGCAGCTCCAACTTTACAATCTCGGCACAAAGCCAATCCATTGCCAGTTCATCTCATCCTCCCTGTAAAGTTCCTAAACATACATCTATTGCTCCATGGCATCAACTTCACCTGCAATAACAGCTCAACCCTTGCATCACAACTACATTCCTTCCATCTTCAATACTAGTTCCTGCTATTCTAACAGCTCCATTTCTGTATCATTACCACCAGTAAGAGCACCGCCTGAATCAATCCTGCATAGCTTATTGCAGCTGCAACTCCTTCGCAAGTCCATTAACTTAATTCTGCTCAATCATTCACCACTGCCTTGAGCTCTCAAACATCCATGGAAGCAACATCTCCCAACTGACTTTACTCAGCTCCATTCATCCAGCCAAACAAACTGCAATTCATGACCACCTGCAATTCCATTCATTCAAACACCAGCAACCTCAACTCTTCCATCAATTCTCTGCCTGCACCTGAATCTTCACCACTGAATATCATCAACATCAAATGCCTGGCCATCTCCATCTACATCAGAAACCCTTGTTCAATATTATCTCAAACAAAGAATTTCTTCCATTAGTTCTTTCAAACCCTGTTTTCATCCATACTTCCCTCTAAAGCATAACATACATAGTTGATTCCATTCTTGCAGTTCATCATCTCTAATCCTAGCAGCAGCCACCACCTACAATCTGCTTTACTCACTGCACATAACAAATCAAACCCATTCATCTCAGGTTCCAGTTGAGGCTCTTCATCTCTTCTCCGCTGTGCTCGAAGTTTCATTGCTTACATCAATTCTTCTCAGAAATCCACCAGATTTTACCATCAACACCAAAATACCCATCTCAGATTCACGAACCCTATATCTGCTCTTCAATCAGACTCAACAATCCCATGTCTCGATCATCTCCAGCAAAACCCATGTCAATTCCACTGTCAATTCTCTTATTCAACTTCTTTTGATTCTTCTTGAACAATAATAAATCACCAGATCCATCAAGATAACCCTAACTCAATCTTGAACAGTTCTCTGCCAAATCCACCCCCAAACTCTGTATCTGAAATTGAATCTCATATTCTCTTCTTCGCCAGTTCAATCAGCTCAATCCCATCGAATCCACCATTTCTCTCATCAGCAGCTGAGGAAAAACCAGAGAAATGTTGTCTGAAAGTTCACTTGACCAAATCAGGTCTAAAAGTATGGGACGGCTATCAACACCCCTGGGTGCTTTTAATAATTTTCATTAAACTCCAACTGGTTGCCCCTTCTCTTTGACTGGGCTCCGGGTATCGCTCGCCTGTAAAATGATCTTTTTGCCGTTTACGTTCCAAATGAACGTTTTCTTCTTCTTTTGCTAGGAATGACTCCAAAGTACCTAAACAACTCAAAAGCACACATAAAATACATAATTTACATGAAAACTCGCAAAGAAATCATAAATAATATATATAAATCTAGGTGTTTTAGACACCTATCAAATTCCCCCACACTTAGACTTTGCTAGTCCTCAAATAAATCAAACAAAACAATTCTAAAACATACATACAACTCCGTCTCGTCGAGGCTACAGTCACTTTTAGCATAAATAACAAGCCTTTAAACCCCTAGGTGTCCCTAGTGGACGAGTTATAGTCTCGTGAGGGTTTACTAGAGATATACCCACAAAACCTACTTTTCCAACTTACTAGCTCTCCGTAATGATAGCATCCAACGCGCTAAGAAGACATAGAGATTCTGCACACTAGTCATAAGAAGTTAGACACATAAATGAACACAATCTCATCCTTAAAAGTTGAGAGAGAAATAACCATCCCTTCTCGAAAGAAATTCTTCGAGTGATCGAAAGTCTCGACTCTGCCTCACAAGAAAGGGTTTTATGAAGTTGCTCTCAATAATAAACATCTTTTTATGGGTCACACATGTGTCCAGGTAGGAGTGAAGAGAGAATCCTGCGACACGTTGAATGGTAGGAAAGCAAAAACCCTCCGAATCGTTTTGAAAACACACATCTTTTATTCATTTTGAAAACCCATTTTTTCTGACAATCTCTAAGAAAGGAAATCAACCACTTAACGAATGTGCGAATATGCTTACTTACCTCGTTATCTGTTCGGTGTGCAACTAGCACCACTCTCACAGCATCCATAGAAACGTCTTCGGTCTTCAATCGGTGTCTTCATCTTCGTCTTCGGTCTTCAACTCTTGATGATAACTCTCGAACTTCGTAGAATCTTGACAATGTAACTCTTTTCCTCTAAATCCTTATTGCTTGAAACTTCATTGTAGATATTCCTTCTTCCATTGGCTTTATTAAAAGAATACAAAACTAAAAACGAACTATACAAACCCAAAATATGATACAATGAATTTTTCTTGTCTTTATTATTATTATTATTTTTATTTTTATTTTTTTTAGATATTTCTTTCTTTTTTTCTTTTTTTTTTTAATATGAGACAAGAAAAATAAAACAAATACAAAATGACAACAAAACGAAACAAAACAATAAAACTAGTAATGAACCTAAAGAAATTTTCTCTTGCTTTTTTTTTTTTTTTTTTTTTAAACAAGAGAAAATAAAATACAAACTAACAAATAAGAATAAAGATAAAATAAAAATGCAAGTACAAAGGCCATGGTGTAAGTACTTTACCACTTTGTTCTTCACAACTTGTATGTTTTGATATCATAAACTTCTCGAACTCTCATCCTTGATAATCTTCGCTCTTGTACAACGGTCTTCAACTTGTAAAAATTCCGCTCATTGTCTTGTTGCTTTACTTGAATCTGAAATCTGCTCATTTCTGTACCATTGCTCGTAAACCTTGAACGTCTTCAACTTTCCTTCGAATTTGTGATCCTCCTTTTGTTGATGATGATTGTGTTTCTATGGACCTGTTGGTGTAGAGAGAGATAAAGTGGATGGTGCTAACTGCGAACAAGATTCCAAGTGGTATGTAAGTTAGAAATTCGATGTCACCATCATGATTGAAAAAATAGCACTCAAGAGATCAAAATAGTGTTTCTATGGTGGGAGGTTGGGAAGCTCACCATTCTGCCCGGAATTTACGTACGGTGACACACACTCTAAAAGCACATATTTAGACAGGTACAAAAAATTGAAGGTCGGTGCCTCACATTATGTAACATGGGTAGTCTCCACTATAGGGGACCACTACTCTAATACCGAATTCAGTATGCACCTTGTTTTCCACTGGCATGGTTAAATCCAACTTTAACTCTCATACAATTAAGAAACCCGATCATGTTCTCTGTCATCTCTAAGTTCAGTCACTCTTATGAGATTCTCGATATACTCTTAGCGACATGTATACTATGTGACTCTAAACTAACTACAAGTTGGAGTTTTTTGTTCACTATTTTACACAAAAGTTGAAAATTTATGAAAAATTTACAATGCAAATGCTTAACCACTCCCCCACACTTAAACTTTACATTGTCCTCAATGTAAATTGAATCGTCCAAAGAAAGTCAAGGTGGGAAATACTTATAATGAAAAGTGACAAAAAATCAGAAAAAGTAAAAACATGACAAGAAAAGAAAATAAAAGATAAGAGATACAAAACCTATGGGTTGCCTACCATTTAGCGCTTGGTTTAAAGTCGTCAGCCCGACTATCTCCTTGTTTTCTATGACTCCTCCAGAGGGAGCACTTCCACAAGATTAACTCCTTCCACGACATCCAAAGAGAAGTTTTCATAATATGGTTTCAACCGGTGCCCATTTACTTTAAGTTCATTTCCTGTAGCTAAACTACGAATTTCCACTGCACCATGAGAAAACACATTAGTCACAATAAAACGTCCAATCCATCGTGACCTTAATTTACCCGAAAATAATTGTAAACGAGAATTAAAAAAAAGCACTTTCTGCCCAATGCAAAATTATTTCTTTGTAATCATATTATCATGAAATGCCTTCATCTTTTCTTTGTAAATCCGTGAACTTTCAAATGCATAATTACGGATCTCTTCTAACTCTTGAAGTTGTAACTTCCTTTGCCTTCTAGCACCATCCATCTCCATATTGCATTGCTTAATAGAACCAAAATGCCTTATGCTCAATTTCCACGGGTAAGTGACAAGGTTTACCATAAACAAGCCTAAAGGGAGACATCCCAATAGGTGTCTTGTATGCGGTTCTATACGCTCACAAAGCATCATTGAGTCGCATACTCCAATCTTTCCTTGTTGGATTCACCGTCTTCTCAAGAATGGATTTCACCTCTCGGTTGGAAACCTCGGCTTGTCCATTTGTTTGTGGATGGTAAGGAGTTGCAATCCTATGCGACACATTGTACTTCCTTAACAAAGTTTGCAAGAACCTGTTTTTGAAGTGTGAACCTCCATCGCTAATTATAGCCCTTGGAATGCCAAACCTTGCAAATATATTAGCTTGCACAAAATCTTAAACAACTTTAGAATCATTAGTTGGGGTGGCCTTAGCTTCCACCCATTTCGAGACATAATCCACAACAAGCAAGATATAATAATTCCCACTAGAATTGACAAAAGGGCCCATAAAATCAATTCCCCATACATCAAAAACCTCAACAAATTGAATAATAGTTTGTGGCATTTGATTTCGAGCACCTAGATTGCCTGTTCTTTGGCACCTATCACATGTGGTACAAAATACATGTGCATCCTTAAACAAAGTTGTCCAAAAGAAACCACATTCTAGTACCTTGAGAGCGGTTCTCTTACTCACAAAGTGTCCTCCACAAGCATATGAGTGGCAAAAAGACAAGATAGAATTAAATTCTGATTCGGGAACACACCTACGTATTACTTGGTCACTACAATGTTTCCATAAGTATGGATCATCCCATATGTATTGGTTTCCTAACTTCTTAAGTTTGTCCCTCTCAGCACGAGACAAGTTCTTTGGGATTTGTTTAGAAACTAAGTAATTAACAATATCAGCGTACCATGGTTCTCCAAAGGCAATTGAGAATAGTTGCTCATCCGGGAAACTTTAACACAACTGGATAGTCTCCTTGTCCACAGCAAGACAGCTCAAGTGATCCGCAACGGTATTCTCAATTCCTTTCTTGTCTTTGATCTCAATATCAAACTCTTGCAAGATTAATATCCATCGTATGAGCCTCGGTTTCGCCTCTTTCTTTGTAAGCAAGTACTTAAGCGCTGCATGATCAGAAAAGACGACAACTTTTGTACCAATTAGATAAGAGCGAAACTTTTCTAAAGCAAAAACAATGGTTAAAAACTCTTTTTCAGTGGTTGTGTAGTTTTGTTGGGCCTCATTTAACGTTCTAGAAGCATAATAAATGGCATGAGGTATCTTCCCCACACGCTGCCCAAGCACCGCACCAACCGCATAATCACTAGCATCACACATAAGCTCAAAGGGCTTGCTCCAATCCGGTGGTTTAATGATAGGGGCTGAAATCAAAAGTTCTTTCAAACGATTGAATGCCGTCATACACCTTTCATCAAAGTTAAAAACCACATCTTTTTGCAATAAGTTACAAAGTGGTGATGCTATCTTGGAAAAGTCCTTGATGAATCTATGATAAAAACCTACATGACCAAGAAAAGAGCGTATCTCCCTCACCGTAGTGGGAGGGGTTAAAGCACGAATAAGGTTTATCTTAGGTTTATCGACTTCCAAGCCTTTAAAAGATATTATATGGCCTAAAACTATGCCATGAGTTACCATGAAATGGCACTTCTCCCAATTCAGCACAAGGTTTGTTTCAACACATCGTTCAAGGATTAGAGACAAGTTGTTCAAGCAAAGGTCAAATGAATCACCAAAGACACTAAAATCGTCCATGAACACTTCGATTATGTTTTCAACATATTCTGAGAATATACTTACCATACATCTTTGAAAGGTAGCTGGAGCATTGCATAAGACAAAAGGCATCCTTCTATAAGAAAAAGTACCGAATGGACAAGTGAAAGTGGTTTTCTCTTGGTCCTCCGGTGCTATCACAATCTGATTATAACCTGAATAGCCATCAAGGAAACAATAATAAGAGTGTCCAGCTAAATGTTCAAGCATTTGATCAATAAATGGTAAAGGAAAGTGATCTTTTCTAGTAGTGGCATTCAATTTTCTATAATCAATACAAACCCTCCAACCGGTTTGCACACGAGTTGGGACAAGTTCGTTCTTATCATTTTCCACCACCCTCACACCTGATTTCTTTGGTACTACTTGTACCGGGCTTACCCACTTACTATCGGATATGGGGTAGATAACACCCACGTCCAAAAGCTTGAGTATCTCCTTTTTCACAACTTCCATCATGGGAGGGTTCAAACGACGTTGCGCTTCCCTTGTAGGCTTTGCATCGTCCTCCACACAGATCTTGTAGTTGCAGGAAATCCCACACTACACCCCTCACAAGAATCCGCACAATCAAATCATTTAAGATGAACAATTATAATTTTATTGATCAAACTCCATAAATATTACAAGATGAAAAGGAGATAAACCAAAGAATTACAATCACTCTAAACTTTATCTCTCTTAATTACTTGCTCAACACTCGAAAAGATCTCTCCTTTTCGTAAGCCTATTCGGCTCTTTATATAGGACATTACATAGTGGATGACAAATTAAGTCTCCCTTTATTTTCGGGTATGTCTTGTGAAGCATCGCAAATGTACAAATGTCAAAACTCGCGACACTCCTCGATCTCGCTACATCTTCACATCTTTCTCGTGTTTTGGCTGTCGTCATCCGTTACGTCATTTTTACTTCCATCCCGCGATGTCTTCGCAGTGTGTCGTTTATGGACTTCGCGAGAATCTTGGTGTTGCGATATTCTGATCCTACATCTTTCCTCTTCTCATGTCTTCTCTGCGAAGAAGGGAACGTCATGAGAACTAGTATTTTCAAAATGCCGCAGCTATTCATTT
This sequence comes from Papaver armeniacum, assembly GCA_023531295.1. NCBI lineage: Eukaryota > Viridiplantae > Streptophyta > Magnoliopsida > Ranunculales > Papaveraceae > Papaver > Papaver armeniacum. The sequence continues at coordinate 217,913 of JAJJWW010014051.1, read as the reverse complement.
CTTCATATTTTTGTGTATTTGTATGATTCCGTACTATTACGCAGAATTTATTACACGTATCTTTTCTTCCACCCATTTCTTGACACGTCTCTTTCAACTGTTATTTCTCAACCGTTCACGTCCCTTCTCGCATTAATTGCGTTTATCTTCTCGAGAATTCTTCTCTATATATAGTTTTCTCACTCTCCTCTTCTTCTTTTTTACTTTCTCTCTGCAATTTTTCTTCAATTCTCCTCCGTAATTTCCATTTCTGCTACTGTAAATCTTCTTCTTCTTCTTTCTTTTGATCTTCAGTTCTTCATTCATTCCCATACTGAAAATGGCTCCAACCGGTCGCAAATACGAAGCTTCTTTTGAAGAAATTCAAAAAGATCTTCAAGGAAAAGGTTTTACTTTAACCACCATTCCCGGTCAGGAATCTAAATCCATTCTTTCTGCCAAGTTGTTCACTGATCATCATTGTGATGATCATGAAATCATAATTTCGCTTGGCCAAATTCTCGCCGGCCTTCCCATTCCTCTTTATAACCCTAACCTTTCGTTATTCTATGAAATTCTTGCTCATGCGAACTTCTCGCGAGCTGTCTATCAATTAAGCGGGGATTGCATCCGTTTAATACTTGAATTCGCCAATCGTGACGCTGGTAAGGGGTCTCTTTACCCAACAGAAGTTAGGGACCCACAATTTAAGGAATTGGCGATACTCACTGAAAGATACACAGTTGAGAGTTTCTACGAGAATTATGAATTCATTCCTATGAGGATGGATAATACTCGCTGGGGTGTTCGTCTGAAAAGAAAGGATGATGTTGCTAACGATAAGCTCCTTATGCAAGACATTGACTGGCATTCTGGTAAAAACAACGTCCCGCGTCACTCTAAAGACGATAGATGGTGTGTTTTTCCATTGGTGTTAAAGGGGCCTTATATCGCAGGCTCGAATGTACTTCCTGCGAACTTTGCTACTTATCGACCTTGGGTATTCAATTGGCCCGAGAATAATAAAGAGGTATGTCTTCCAACTTCGCGTATTTCGTAATCTTTCATTGGTTGCTTATTCCCTTATCCTTTGATTCTCGTGAAAAAATTTAGATTGAAAAGTTAAGATTAAGCTACAATCGGACCAGGAAGGTTAGCACTTTAGCTGCTCTTCACTCCGTCATGGATGAAGTAAGAAACACTTTATATTTTATTTTTTTTAACAATATTGTTGCCTCTGTTTCTTATCTTCATTTATGTGCGAAGGTTGGTGTTGAATTTGTTGGAGAAGAAGAAAACCCTGAAGCTGCGAAAGCCAAATGTAGAGGTAAAAATCCTCTTCGCAAGGAGAAGTCTGTTGCTCCGCCTCTGAAGAAGCGAAAACTTCACCTCCCCTCTCCTTCGAATCCTCAGCCAGGTGAAAATTATGGTGATGAAGAATATGATGATGTGAATATACCTTCTTCAAATTCTCCAGCTGGATCTTCTATGGCACAGCTGTCTAGTATCTTTTCTGATTCTATGCAAGGGATGGGTGACGATCGCCTTTCTAATACATGCAAGGCTCTCGCGAGTATTTGCGATTCACCTTTACTTGAGAGTGATAGTTCTCTTCATGGGGTCTCCAGATCAGTGACTCCAAGCTTCTTAAATTCACTTAGTGTCTTGGTACGTTTTCATTTTCTTATTTTTTTTTATAGTTTTGATTTTAAATTATATCTTTTTAATTTCTTTGTTTTCTTTTGTAGTCCGGGAGAGCTTCCTTTGTTGTTGCCTCAGATCTTGAGAAGAGGCGCAGTATTCTCGAAAAGAAGAATCTTCAGTTTCGCAAGAAAAATGAAGAATTGGGAGTTGAAGCTACTACTCTTCGCAAGAGAAATGAAGAATTGGAAACTGAAGCTGCCATTCTTCGCGAGAAGAATAAGCAATTAGAAGCTGACTCTGCCACTCAGAAGAATAAGATTTCTAGCCTTCAAAGCTCCAACCAACAGCTTTATGGTATGAAACTTTTCCCTTTTCCTTTGTTTTGTTCTCTTGTTATCTTCCCTCATCTGACTTATCATTTTCGCAGACGTTTATAACCTTTCTGAGGAAGCCATTATTGTTTATTCATTTCCTGAACCTATGGATGATGATGCTCTTCTTGCTCATCTCAACGATTCTTTGGATAGTTTTTCAAATAACAAAATTAAATCTCTTCCTCTAAATGAACTTCAATCCAGATTTCGCCTCTTAGAACTTGATCATAGATCTAGCTTAAGCTTAGCCAACTAATTTAAACGTCTGTATCTTAGTTCTAAAGAGAAAATTAGTATTTTAAGGAAGAAAATTAGTGATCTCATAGATGATAAAGATAGCATTGCTAGACAAGGTGCTCAAGCATTAGCGAAATTCCAAAAGACTCTTCTTGAAGCTCAAATTGAACGGGATGAATCCATCCGTCAAAATGCTATTCTTAGCGAAAGAGAGAATCAAATTCGTTCCCTTCTTCTCATAAACAATGATGATGAATTTGCTCGGGCTGCGAAGGTTCTAGATGATTCCAGAAATAATTTAGGTGTTAACATTAGTCTTCAAGCTGAGCATACGGCCTTGGTTAGAGATATGGTTTCTGACAGAGAAGGTTGTTAATTATTCTTCTTTATTTAATTGTTTGCATAAAATTGTCATCAAGTTGTTGATTCAATGTTATATGTTCGCAGAAGCTGAAGCAAGGTTCCGAAAAAGAATTGAAGAACTCGAATATGATAAAGGGAAACTTGCCAAAAATCTTTCTTCTCGGGATGAGAAATATTCTAGACTGAAGAACCAACTGAAGATCACTGTCGCGAATTTTAAGAATGATGCTATTATTTTTCACAATCAAACTATTGAGATGGTCTGCGATGAAAATAACATCCCTCAGTCTAAGTACCCTTGCCTTCTTGATGAAGTTCCCCAAAATATGCCTTCTCTGGATATTTCTGATAGTGATGCTAGTGAAGAAGAAGAGGAATCTAATGAAGATGAAGAAATTGAAGGATCTGATGAAGATAATGAAGGGGAAGGATCAAATAAAAAATAATTTTATTTTCCTTTTTCTTCTTTTGTAATACTTGTACAATCATTTTTTCAATCTCCCATTTTCGGGTGTATTCTTTTGCCTGCGAATTTCTTGAGTCTTTGAATACAATTTTTATCTTTCTTGTTTCTTCCTGCACATAAAGAGCAATTCTTTTTTGCAATATAGTCAATCAATATATGCGTAAATCTGTTATATGAAGACAAATAACATGCTCTTATTCATTCCCATACTTGCCTCTGTTATTTGTATTCGAATGGGAGATTAAGCATAATTTTGCAGATATTTCCGCTGAACTTTATCTTTAAAACAAGATCGCAAGACGTCCTTACATTTTCATGTAATGACCCATTGATCTTGCCTTATCATTTCTCTTGTGTGGTCTTATTTTGCCTTCCTAGTTAAAGGTCTTATTTTGCCACCTCTCGTTTTTTGCGACAAAATCGCAGGACGTCTTTACACTTTCATGTAATGACCCATTGATCTTGTCTTATCATTTCTTTAGTATTATTGCCTCTGCAGGATATTTTTCTTGCGACAATATGACAGGCCTAAATATCCTTGCGAACGTAAATCCCCATGACATTGCCGTCTTTGCGACGAAATCGCAGGACGTCCTTACATTTGCATGTAAGGACCCATTGATCTCGTCTTATCTACTCTTTTGTATTTTTGCCTCTTCAGGATTGTTGCACAAATATGACAAGCCTAAATATTCTTGCGAACATAAAGTCTCATGACATTTGCGTCTTTTTTGACACTATCAGCTCCCTAATGGAGGGTGCCGCCCTTATCTTCCCCCTGGTTGCCCCTTCAAGGAGGCGTACTTCTGCCATACAAGGCTAGCTCCTCCCATCCGGTCTTAACAACAACCAGTTGTTTTCGCAGCCTCTTATCCCTTTTGCCTATAGGGCTTATGGTTACGAAACTGCACCCTAAGTGGAGTTTTCTTCGGTCCGAGTGCAGCATAAGCCGAGACTTGCCAAGAATGGCCGAGACACTTCAAATGCCCTGTGCACCCTTGGCTCAACCGTGTACCTCGGCGCCTTGGTCAAATGCGACTCCTTAGAAGAGACCCTCGGTCGTCCAATCTAAGTCATAAGCTTAGATTGAAAATCCAAGGTACCTCTCCTGGATGGGTTTTATTACCCCCAATCTCCATGACTCGGGTTCCAGGGGCGGTGTAACCTTTTCCCTGAGCCACGTTACATGCGATACCCCCTTACATGACACACTTTAGGTACTTTGCCTCTTACGAAATTTTATTCGCGAACTAGGGTGTACGCCATGAAGGTTCGTCCCATTCTGAGTATTTTGTCAATTTTGCTTTATATGTAATAGGTACCCCCTACTATGACGCACTTTTAGATTTTTTTGCTTCCTGCGAAATTGTGTTCGCGAACTAGGGTGTACGCCATAGTAAGTTCGCCACTTTCTGATTATTTTGTTGATTCTTATATATATGTAAGCTCTTTTGTACTTTCGCAACGCGTTTGCCATTTGTAAAATATATTTTATTCTTCTTCATATCAACTCTTACACGACTCCATTTTCACTACTCACGATTTTCTCTGACAATCAACATTTGTCGTCTCCCTCCATTTTCACAATCACGATTTTTTTTTTTTTTTTTTTTTAAGAACAACTTACATTTGTCGTCTCCCTCCCCAGTTTTTCTCTGACAATCAACAATTACAGTTATTCTTTAAGTCTCTTACTTCTGCTACTTTCTGCCTCTGCATTTTTGAAGTTTCCTGTCATTTTCTTGTCCATAGCGAAACCTTCGCCACTTTCTGTCTTCATCATTTTTTGATTTTGCAGCATTTCTTCCTCTCTTTGCTCTATTACATCTATCATTAATCTTTCACCTCTTTGTTTTTCTTTAATGTTGTTTTTCCAATCTCCCTTTATGATGCCAACACCAGTTGGATGAGGGAACTTGATACATTGATGGAAAGTTGATGCGACACCTAAGATCTCATGTATCCATGGTCGTCCGATCAGCGCGTTGTATGGTGATTCCACATCAACTACGCAGAATAAAATTCCAGAAGATAATCCTTTCAGTGGAATCCGCATATGAACTTCTCCTTTTGGCTTATTTGCGGTACCATTAAAACCATAAATTTTATAGGTTGAAGGTATCAAATCTGCGTCTTTTCCTCCCATAGTTTTATAGGTATGATAAAAAAAGGATATTCACAGAACTCCCAGTATCAATTAAAATTCTATTAATTGCCCATGAATTTTCTGCTTCATCATCTTCATTATCATTAGGTTTTGGGTTAATCTCCAATGTCACCACCAATGGGTTATCATGCATTCCTCCACCTTCAGGTAATTCTTCCGCAGTAAAAGAAATGATCTGCTTTTGCCATTCTTCCAGCTTGCGACGTCTTCGCGGTGTTCAATATTTCTTTATCATTGGCATCCCTTGCGAAAACCCCGCCGAGAGTAATATCGTGGAAATCTTCAATTGTCTTGTACGAATGTACAATAGAGTTACAAAACAGATTTTTTTGCTTTTGCCCCAACTTCTATCACAAATGTTTCACGTTCTTTTTGTTGTGTTCGCCTGGGAATTTCGGAGGAGGTGGTAATGCTTGAGGTTGAGCTTTCCTTACTAGAAAATGATTTAACTTTCCCTGATATATCATCCTGAGAATGATTCTCTTTATATTTCTGCAGTCATTTTTTGTATGTCCATGGAAATGGTGATAAGAACAAAATTCATGGCTTCTCTCGCTTGGAGGTGGATCCTTTCCCATGTTCCATGGTGTTGGTATATTTTCCATCAAGATTATTGCTTCCCATATTTTCTCCACGCTAGCATTCAGAGGTGGCATCTCAATTTCTTCCCATACTATCCTGCGGCTTCCTTGTCCCCTATGATAATTTTGCCTTTGACCTCCATAATTTTCTTGCGGCTGATCAAGTCTTTGAATTTTGTTATTTCTACCGCGGTTATAGAAATTTCTTTCTCTCTCGTATTCTTCTTGGTCACGACTCCCCATAGCTACTAGCTTCTGCTGATTATCCACCCATTATCAACTCTGGTTGTCCTTGCGAAGTGCTCGCTACTGTATTTATCAACTTAGGTAACAAGCTTGCATTCGCTGCATTTGAACTCGTGTTCGCAACTAGGTATGATTCCATCTCATTTTGTTTTTCCTCGAGAGCAATATATTCCTCTTGTAATTCTCGCAGCTCAGTCATTGTGATTGTGTTCTTAACTCTGAAAATTTGAATGTATAACAAATTGGTTGCGAACATAGCATTAATGAATGATAAAATGAGATATCTCTCATCAACGCGACCCGCCATGTCGCTACACATTGTCTTCCATCTCATGGTCAAATGTTTCAAACTTTCACCAACCCTTTGCTTTAATCCAAATACATCTTCAATGCCAGGTCGCGAGAAATTGTTACTTATGTATGCCCCTAAAAATATAGCCTGTAAATGATTGAAGGATGCTATAGTATTTTTTGGCAGGCCTTCAAACCATTTCAGAGCTTCTCCTGTTAAACTTGATGCAAAGTATTTGCACAATATAGCGTCATGATTTTCTCATTGTAACATACATCTCAAATAAGCTTTGATATGTTGTATTGCACAAGTTGATCCATCAAAAATGCTGGTTAATGTAGGAAAATTGCATTTTGGGGGTATTCCTTCTAATTGTATTTCCCGTGTGAATGGGGTTTTCGCAGCTTCTTCTATAGCTTCATCCAATTGTCTCCTACCTCCTTCTTTCTTATTATTTAACATTCCTCTCATTTACGCTAGCTCTTTCAAAATTTGTTCGTTTATACTAGAATTATCTTCCATTGGCTCCACCTCTCTTCTTCTGCGTTCATATCCGTTTTGATTCTCTTGATCATCATTTTCTTCTCGTCTTTCTCTGCGACCTTCTCTTTCATTCCTTTCATGGATTCGTACACCATTATATCTCTCATTTTCTCCTCTTTGCCGTCTTTCAGTTCTCCTTAGTACTCTATCATATTCTTCATTGATATTATCATTATTGCGATTACGCTCACGCCTCCTTTCTCGATTATCATGATTGTTTTGGCGAATTGCCTCTTGTAATTCTTGTTCTTCCATTTCTGCTCTTAGTCTTTCCCTCTCGCGAGCTAGATTTGCTTGTTCAGTATAATGCCTTTCAATTTCATCCTGAATTGCTTGGTGATTTCTTTGTACTTCTCTCCCATGTAATATTCTCCTTCATTCTTCCTGATTTTCTCCATCCTCTTTATTATTTCGCCTTTGTCGGTGTTTATCTCTCTGATTTCCCTCGTTTTTCCCATCTTGGAGAGTTTCACCATGTTGGATATAATGATCTCCTCTTATTTCTCTTCTTTCGCGGCGTTCCTCATCTAAATTTTGTATCTCTTCTTGAATTTCTTCATTAGCATTTTCTACAGGCATATCTCGTCTTACTTCTTCCCTTACTGACCTTGATCTTGTAGTGCTTCTTGACCTTCTGTTCTGTAACCTTATGTTTTCCATCTTTAACTCATGATTTTGCCTTGTCAAATTTGCACGTTCTTCTGTTTCTAATCGCCTTTCTTCGCGTATTGTTTGTCTCAATGCCTCTAACGCTGTAATCTCTTCATTTCCATGAAATATTCCTCCAACCATTTCTTGATCTCCCTCTTCGTGTCCATTACCTCCTAATTGATGGTCTTCCCCTATTTCATCTACAGAATTCGATCGCCAAGTGTGTACGCTCACTCTGTCATAATCCTCAGTTCTATTTTGTATTGGTGCATGCTGAATTGGCGATTGAACCCGATTTTCTCAATTATTTCTTGTGTTTGCTCTTGAAGATTCTCCCATTTCATTTCTTTCTTCTCCAAAGAAGTCTCCTACTTCTTCTAACAAATGTTGGTTGTTCGATGTATGTCTTCTTCTTGCCATTCTTTAATCTTAGTGAATTGTTGAAAATTATATGAAATTCTTTATCTACTACTTCAAATCCTTCCAAATCACAATATCAACCTTCACTCATCCCTATTTCTAGCGCCATTATGTAGTTGCAGGAAATCCCACACTACACCCTCACAAGAATCCGCACAATCAAATCATTTAAGATGAACAATTATAATTTTATTGATCAAACTCCAGAATTATTACAAGATGAAAAGGAGATAAACCAAAGAATTACAATCACTCTAAACTTTCTCTCTCTTAATGACTTGCTCAACACTCGAAAAGATCTCTCCTCTTCGTAAGCCTATTCGGCTCTTTATATAGGACATTACATAGTGGATGACAGCTAAGCTGTCCTTTATTTTCGGGTATGTCTTGTGAAGCATCGCAAATGTACAAATGTCAAATCTCGCGACACTCCTCGATCTCGCTACATCTTCACATCTTTCTCGTATTTTGGCTGTCGTCATCCGTTACGTCGTTTTTACTTCCATCCCGCGATGTCTTCGCATTGTGTCGTTTATGGACTTCGCAAGAATCTTGGTGTTGCGATATTCTGATCCTAGAGATCTTGTGCATACAAACGGCAGGGCTTATACCCTTGATATCGGCGATTGTCCATCCTATGGCCGTCTTGTATGTCCTTAACACCCTTAGAAGTTTTTGCACTTGTAATTCATTAAGCTCGTTAGAAACAATCACGGGTAAGTCTTCATTGTCACCCAAGTACAAGTACTTTAAGTGACTTGGAAGAGGTTTCAATTCTAAACTTGGAGATTTAACAATAGATGGCACAAGTTTTTCATCATTGCAAGGTAAAAAAGCATATGAAATATTCTTAATTGCTGATTTTTCCGGTAATGAGTCAAGAGAACCAATGGTTTCTTTAATATCATCACCATACTCAAAACCATCATCAATGGGTGTAGTGAGCACGGTTTCCAAAGTATCAACACCATTCAACTCAAACATTTGTTGCGCCAATGTGTCCATCACATCAATGGAGAAACAAGAGTGGACATCACTAGGATATCTCATCGTCTTGAAAATGTTGAAACGTATTATTTCTCCATCAAACTCCATAGTTAGCGTTCCCTTGTCCACATCAATAATGGTTTTCACTGTTTTCATGAAGGGACGCCCAAGTAGCAATGGAAGAGACGAGTCCGGTGAACCTTCATCCATCTCTAACATGCAAAAGTCAGCTGGAAATACCAATTGATTAACCTGCACAAGAACATCCTCAACAATACCCATTGGGTAGACATTAGAACGATCGGCTAATTGCAACACAATTCCAGACTTTTTAATAGGACCAAGATCAAGTGAATTATACATAGACGCAGGCATAACATTAACGGATGCACCTAAGTCCAACATAGCTTTGTTAAATGTGGTGTTACCAATTGTGACAAGAATGTCAAAGCTACCGGGATCCTTGCACTTAAGTGGGAGTTTATGTTGTAAGATTGCCGAAACATTCTTCCCCACACTAAGCACTTCATTACCTTTGAGCCTTTGTTTATTGGTACACAAGTCCTTCAACACCTTTGCATACTTTGGAACTTGCTTGATTGCATGAGTGGTATGTTCACATGGATCTTCTTAAGAATGTCTAAAATCTCCTTTTCTAGTTCCGCCTTCTTGAAATTTGCAAATCTACGAGGGAAAGGTGAAGGAGGAACATAAGTAGAAACCGGAGTTTTAGAGTTAGAAATAGGTACCTCAGAAGTTTGGGGAGAATCCTCATTTTTCTCCTCCAAAACAGGTTCCTTTGGAGCTTCCTCTTTGCCCGAATCAGTAACTTCTGGTTGCACAAGTTGTGTACCACTTCTCAATGTAATTGCATTGACACCCTCTTATGGGTTGATAGGTTGAGAAGGGAGTTTCCCACCATTTTATGCCTTCAATTGATTCAACTCAATAGCCATAGAACCAACTTGAGTTTGCAAATCCTTAACCGTACTCTCCGTTCTTTGCATAAAAGATTTCAACAAATCTTCCATATTGGACCCCATATTTTGAGGTTGTTGTTATTGTTGAAATTGTTGTCTCGGTTGGAATTGTTGTTGTTGAGGTTGAAATCCACTCGGATAGTTGAAGGTAGGTTGTTGAACCACTCCTTGCTTGTTGGCATAGCTAAAATTGGGGTGATCTCTCCATCCCGGATTGTAAGTGTTTGAGTAGGGATCATACCGTCTTTGTTGATTTGGAAAGACTGCATTAGCTTGCTCGTCCTCATAAGCTTGAGAGGAACTTGGTATCACCGCGGCTGCAACTTGTTGCATCATTGCTGTCATGTTACCCATTTGTTGACGGAGTTCCTCGACCTCGCTCACTTCATTCACTTTCCTAAGAAGCACGTCCGAACCACGACTTAAGAATTGTTGGGAGTTTGCTGCCATGTTTTCAATCAACTCTCTAGCTTGTGCCACCGTCTTGCTCACTAGTGCACCACCACCCGCAGCGTCAAGAAGATTCCTATCACTTGATTGGAGTCCTTCATAGAAATATTGGATGATCATGGCGTCACTGAATTGGTGGTGAGGGCAGCTTGCCACCAATCTCTTGTATCGTTCCCAACATTCATATAAGGATTCTCCCATATTTTGCTTCATCCCACAAATCTCCTTTCGAATTTGAGTAGCCTTTGATGCAGGAAAATATCTCTCTAAAAAGAGTTCCTTCAGCCCATTCCATGTCGTGACACTTCCGGGAGGCAAATAGTACAACCAATCCTTAGCACTATCCATCAAAGAGAAACGGAAAAATTTCAACATTGCACCGTCCGCCTCAATATCCGCTGGAAGCATGGCCATGACAATGGTGTGTAAGTCCATAAGATGCTTGTTTGGGTCTTCATTCACCATGCCATGGAACTTTGATAATTATCTAAGCAACCCCGGCTTGATCTCAAAAGTAAAGTTTGTTTGAATACACCCCTGTTGTGTATCAAGCCTATGAGAAGCCAAGTCCTTGAGTGAACGATTTGCATCACCCATTGCTTCTTCTTTTTCTTCAAAAGGTGGTTCTTGTTCACCCGGAACCTCTTGTTCTAAAACTGCTTCTTCTTGCTGGAAAGTCTCTTCTTCTACTTCCAACTCTTGTTCTTTCGTTGTGTCTTGACTTGGTTGGAGTATTGTGCCTCTTCGAGTAGCTATCCCGCACCTTGGATAATTCCAATCTTTAGAAGCCAGGGATTAGGTACCTGAAAACAATTCTCGCAAACAAGTGAGAAACAAGACAAGAAAACACGAAGCAAAGATAAAAGCAAAAACAAAAATAAGAAACTAAAAATTTAATAACTAGCCGTATGCCTCCCCGGAAACGGTGCCAAAATTTGATCGATGTCATATGCGTCAAAAATAATTTCACTTTCCTAAAGTATATGATAAGAAAGAGTTCGTTTCCACAGAGAGGCAATTGTAGTTATTATGTAATCAATTTCCTAAAGTAACCACTTGGGGGGAATTTCTGATTTTTATGTTAGCAATAAAAGTAAATTAAAAGCAAAATAAATTGTAGAAAGTTATCAATGAGAGAAAGATATTGGTCAAGGAATCCGTCTTCAATCTTAGACATGTGCTTGCATATATGATTAGAATTACAATTTAATCTCTTTTATTATCAAAAGCCTAGAGAATCAAGAGAGCAAGATAATCTATTAATTTTCTAAGTTCATCAACACACACATTAGAGCTGCGTATGTGAATTCTACCTAAAGAATAACCTAACGCCTTGCGCTAATTAAGTTCAATTCCTAGGAGCATTAAGTTTCAGAAATAGTCTAATCAATGCAATTTTCATACATTGCGCATAACAATTCGGACAATGGTCAAACTCTACATATGATTACGAGAGTGTATCACTACAAACCGTAAACATATCATGCTACTTGTATTCAGGGTTATCGCTCGATGAAAAACCCTAAAATAGCTATGGACAAGGATGCAAGTTCAATTAATTGGCCACTTAACTAACCAAACATCTTAGTCCTATCACAATACATCAATCATGTGATTATTAAAAACAATAGAGATTTAAACGATAATCAAGAGAGAAAACTTACACATAACTCAAGCACAAGTTTTAGAAATATGACTACATCCTTAACCAATAATATTAAATTAGCTACTCATAGCTATGGAGTTCATCACAAAAATATGAATTGAATAAAGAAGAAGATGAACAAAAGCAAACCCTAGTAGCGTAAACAAAAGCGGCTCTCTCCTTAGCTTCCAAGAAAAACGTCCTAAAAGTTGTAGAAGTCTTTCCTTTAAATAGCTTTGCTTTCCAAAATTAGGTCAAGTCTCAAAGGTCCAATAGATAGAAGTCCACCAAGCCCATATGTGAGAAAAACCCATGTAGAAAATATGCCCCAAAAATTGTCACCGGAAAACTGGTATTATGGCCGGAACTTGGCCGGAGAAGTGGTCGGAAGAGTAGTTCAGAAGACCGGCAAAGTCCACCCGGTCACCGGTCAAATATCAGGTCAACTGAGTTAACTCGGGTCAAGCACCGAGTCAGATGAGTCAAACCGGGTCAGATCATGACTCAGATGCGAGTCAGCTGGCTAGTCAGACGAATCAGGTCTGAGTCAATTAGCCAAGCTATCTTGCATACCCCCGTCTTGTGTTGCACAACCATTTCATATCACCAGTGCCCATTCAGCCATGACGGCTGTTCATCCTGCATTTTTACCAACCTACACATTCATCTACATACACCTCCACTGCCAATGCAGTCTCACAGCATCACCAGTCTCTTTCTTTGTTGCTCAAACATCAACTTCGACATCCATTGTAGTTGCGCAGCTGCATAACAAAGCTACCTAGCCAATATCACAGCTGCACAACATCAGCTGAGCAGCAGCACCCTGAACTGCAGCTTCAATAATTCATCACCTCAAGCCATCTCAGTCACGGCTTCCACATCTTAACCTGAACTGTAAAAAACAACTACTGCAGCTGTATCCTCTCTTCCCTGGCACAGCAACTGCATCATTAGTTCAACCTCCATGTCTCGTTGTAATTAGTCCCCAATGCATTCTCATCTCCATTCTCTATTCCGTTGCAGCTTCTTGCACCTCCAACATTTGCACATGCAATTCACCAGATGACCATCCAACCATTTCTTCTGCCACACAATGTTCAGATTGCCATCACTCTTCAATTCATGCTATAGACAAGTATCAACAACCCATAAGCAATAAGCTCCAAACCACCCGAATTGCAACTTCATCATAACCCATACTGTCAGCTCGGCACCAGCAACTCCTAAGCCTAGCCTTCAACATTTCATAGCATCACTGAGTCTTTCAGCATCACACATTACATTATCATCTTCTTGAAGCAGCAAACAAACATCTGCAATTTGAGCTACATCCACCACCAATGCCTTCGCTGCCAATTTCCTGCAATCTCTAGGCCTAGCCACTGTCAACCACCATCTGAAGTAGCTAACAACACCAGAACTGCCGAAACTTCCACTGCAATCAATGCCACCAAACCAACTTCCCAGTCTGTCTCCTATCTCAGCAAAACAACAGCACTCATCTCTTGTGGTTCTTTTCTCCTCTTCTCTCTGTAACTGTGGCTGCAACATTCTCTTCCATCACCGCTGCCAATGCAAAGATAAGCATCACCAGCTTCAGCTCCTCCATGAGCTCAATAGCATCAACATCAGCTCCAACTTTACAATCTCAGCACAAAGCCAATCCATTGCCAGTTCATCTCATCCTCCCTGTAAAGTTCATAAACATACATCTATTGCTCCATGGCATCAACTTCACCTGCAATAACAGCTCAACCCTTGCATCACAACTACATTCCTTCCATCTTCAATACTAGTTCCTGCTATTCTAACAGCTCCATTTCTGTATCATTACCACCAGTAAGAGCACCGCCTGAATCAATCCTGCATAGCTTATTGCAGCTGCAACTCCTTCTGCAAGTCCATTAACTTAATTCTGCTCAATCATTCGCCACTGCCTTGAGCTCACAAACATCCATGGAAGCAACATCTCCCAGCTGACTTTACTCAGCTCCATTCATCCAGCCAAACAAACTGCAATTCATGACCACCTGCAATTCCATTCATTCAAATACCAGCAACCTCAACTCTTCCATCCATTCTCTGCCTGCACCTGAATCTTCACCACTGAATATCATCAACATCAAATGCCTGGCCATCTCCATCTACATCAGAAACCCTTGTTCAATATTATCTCAAACATCAATTTCTTCCATTAGTTCTTTCAAACCCTGTTTTCATCCATACTTCCCTCTAAAGCATAACATACATAGTTGATTCCATTCTTGCAGTTCATCATCTCTAATCCTAGCAGCAGCCACCACCTACAATCTGCTTTACTCACTGCACACGACAAATCAAACCCATTCATCTCAGGTTCCAGTTGAGGCTCTTCATCTCTTCTCCGCTGTGCTCGAAGTTTCATTGCTTACATCAATTCTTCTCAGAAATCCACCAGATTTTACCATCAAAACCAAAATACCCATCTCAGATTCATGAACCCTATATCTGCTCTCCAATCAGTCTCAACAATCCCATGTCTCGATCATCTCCAGCAAAACCCATGTCAATTCTCTTATTCAACTTCTTTTGATTCTTCTTGAACAATAATAAATCACCAGATCCATCAAGATAACCCTAACTCAATCTTGAACAGTTCTCTGCCAAATCCACCCCCAAACTCTGTATCTGAAATTGAATCTCATATTCTCTTCTTCGCCAGTTCAATCGGCTCAATCCCATCGAATCCACCATTTCTCTCATCAGCAGCTGAGGAAAAACCAGAAAAATGCTGTCTGAAAGTTCACTTGACCAAATCAGGTCTAAAAGTATGGGACGGCTATCAACACCCCTGGGTGCTTTTAGTAATTTTCATTAAACTCCAACTGGTTGCCCCTTCTCTTTGACTGAGCTCCGGGTATCGCTCGCCTGTAAAATGATCTTTTTGCCCTTTACGTTCCAAATGAAAGTTTTCTTCTTCTTTCGCTAGGAATGACTCCAAAGTACCTAAACTACTCAAAAGCACACATAAAATACATAATTTACATGAAAACTCGCAAAGAAAGCATAAAAAATATATATAAATCTAGGTGTTTTAGACACCTATCAATGGAATGGCTACTAATGAAGTAAATCAAGATAGAGATGGAAACGAATATCTTTGTTGCTGCTGCCAAGAGGGTTTAGATTTTGCAACAGAAATTGAATCTGAGAGTGTAAGAAAATGGTGTTGATTCGAAGAAAATGATGGGGTTGGAATGGATCTGAGGTTGATTCGCTGAACTCATAAAAGAAGAAGAGATAATTCTGTTGTTGATTGAAACAAGAAGACGATGGTGTTAAAATGGGTTTGAGGGTACTATTGTCGTTGAATCAATTGAAGAAGAACCGAAGATTCAGATGGAGTAAAGTTAAATTAGGGTTTGTTGAAAAGCAGATGAATGTTGGTGTTGAGTTGATGCTGGCTGATGGCAGTGTTGGTATGAGTTGGTGTTATAGAGATTGAAGCCTGTTGCTGAATGAAATATGGTGGTTATCTAGGTTAAAGCAGGCAGTGATATTGGATCAACTATGGTTGTTGATCCATATATTTTGGATCAACTCCTGTTGTTGACCCAATTTTTTATTGGATCAACAATGGTGGTTTTGGTTGGAATGATGAAATTGGTGTTGGATTTTGGTTGTGGTTGTTTTGGTGGTGGTGGTGGTGGTGGTGGTGGTGCTGGAGATGTGTGATTTGTTGGTGGCGGTAATGGTGGAGAGGTACGAATGAGAAATTTGTCATGGAAAAAGTAGTAGAATGGTGGTTGTGGTTGTTGTAGTTGTCGAGATTGGTTTTGAAGCTGGTCTTGGAGTTGTTGGTGTTTATGAAGATACAGGTAATGATCAATTTGTTGTTGTTTATATGTTTTTATGGGATCAATTATTGTTGTTGATCCATTTTGTGGGATAAACTCCTGTTGTTGACCCAATTTTTTATTGGATCAACTATGGTTGTTGATCCATCTATGTGGGATCAACTACTGTTGTTGATCCTTTGAACTCCTATTATTGACGATATTTCATTGGATAAGTATAATTATGCTTGTAGTTTAAATCATGCTTTGTAGTTTAAATCATGTAAATTTTTTCCAGTGTTGAACTTGTGGTGCAATGGTAGCATGACTGACTCCATGTCAGATGATGCGTGTTCGACTCACGCCAAGTTCACTCCATTTTACATGGATCAACTTTCATTGTTGATCCAATTTTACATGGATCAACTTCCATTGTTGATCCACTAAAATTGGATCAACTTCTACTGTTTATCCTTTTTTCTTGGCTCAATTATCGTTGTTGATCCCCTAAACTAGATAAACTTCTACTTTTGGTTCTATTTTTATTTGGATCAATTATTGTTGTTGATACAAAATTATTTGAACCAGTGGTAGCGGCGGCGACGGTGACGGTGGTGGCGGCGACGAAGAACTAGTGGTGGTGGCGGCAACAGACTAGTGGTGGTGGAGGACTGGTGGTGGTGTAATGGTGGTGGTGAAGGAGTGGTGGTGGAATATTAGTGGTGGTGGCGGTTGGTAGGTGGTGGTTGTTGAACGGTGGTGGTGGAATGGTAGTTGAATGTTGGTGGTGGTGGTGATGCTAGTGGTGGTGGTGAAGTGGTAGTGGAAGAAATTTGTTCCATTTTGAAATGAAGAAAAAAGATTATATGGGTGAGGGTATTAAGGTAATCTAATATTAAATGGATAAGGTTATTAAAAAAGGAGGGACATATTTATTGTTGCATAAGGATATATTTGTAGGGAGTTAAAAGTAGGGACATATAATTAATATACCCATTTCCCAAAGTGTCAAGATTAAGATGCGCATGAAAATACTCAATCGGAGGCGCGCCGAGCTGCGCTGCTCTCCATGATAAAAATTAGTGATTTTGTATCAACGTGCAAAATTCACCAAAAAAATTTATTAATTTTGTATCGATTCACAAAATTCAATTTTGACCTAATTTTGCCAATTTACAACAAAAAAAAAAGGTTTTTTGCCCCAAAACGGAGCCTGCACGATATCTCGATCCCTATTGGTCGAGACTAAACCTAGGCAAGCTAGGAAACCGACCCTTGGAGATAATAGAAATACAATTCTACCAAAATCGGAAACCAAGAAGAAAAGGGGAATCCGTGACCAATTTTAGCAGTAGCAAAAGAGGCGCGTCCACGCCACTTGGCCGGTCAGTTTGTCCTGACCGGCGCCTTCCATCACCGATCGACCTTGTTCCAATTTGTTGTATGTCGGCCCCTCTTCCCAACCAACCAATCACATCGCTCCTAGCCTACTGGCTTCACTCAATCGTCGGTCAAAGTATGCTAGTTGAGCAACTTTTTTATAAAAGAAATTAAATTTAGACTGTCCATGGCAGTCTCAAAAACGATCACGGCCGTACGAATTGGCTGGTCCATTTGGCAAGCCCGCTCCCCTCCTGGCGCAACCAAACAAGTTCCATGATGTTCACGGACGGGCCCTCTATTATCCCATCCAATCAGAACCCTCCTAACCCGCATGAAGTGTTCATAAATATCGATTTTACAAATAATTTAATTATTCAACCTAAAATCACCATATGCTATTTTCTGAGCGCCAGCTCACAACAAATCTTATTCATACGGCTTGACTTACTCAAGGTCCTCATCAAGGTAAATCAAATTATACGAGTAGGCTTTTACCCGGGATCCTTTGTAATATAAATCATGCCAATCATGGCTAATTGCTATTTTCTACAAATACTAGAGACATCAAATATGTCACAACTGGGGGATGTTCACTAGAGTATTGATCTGGCGGTTTACAGCGTGCGGCGTGCAACACGCCCATTAAGAGAAAGTGCCTGGAATAGCGGATAGATGCTAGGTAGAAGAGTAATGGGAGTACAAACCGTCATGTCTTCCGATAACTATAAGACACGGTTCTTCACCATTCACCCATGATCTCCACTACTTCACAACTCCCATTTCCAACGAGATCAGTGTGTTCGACTATGACTTGTATATATAGATTTTCAATCTATTTCAACCAGGACAACATTATTGGTTATCAACACAAGTATTCAGAAACCATGTAGGATTTACAACTTACATTTTGCAAGCAGATTCTACATTCTGATACAAGTCATAAAACTACACTTTACATAGTTCATTATTATGATCTCAACACCTTCTTTGCTTCCCTCCCTACGATTAACCCTTCTCCTTCATTTTGCGACCAGAGCAACACTGGAATGACCATTTCTTGGTTTAGGCCAGGATTGTACAGATTGATCTCTCGAATTCAAGTACTCATGTGCAATACATTTGTTTAGGGTTCAAATTTGATTCTCACCGGGATACCCAATTTACCATTTTTCTCCAGGATCATTTTTTACCCTACTACAAATTGGCGACCACAGCGGGAGATTAATCTCTCGGTTGCAAAATTAATTTCTCAATTTTTATTTTCGATTTCTTCAATTTCTCAAGATGGTTGATCTTAGGAATGGTTCAGAAACTCTCAATCCCAATTTTAGTTCTCCCAACACCGACATTACCTCACATATTATTCCAAAATCCGTTTGTAGGATCAGAATATCGCAACACCAACACCTCTGCGAAATTCATAAACGTTACGTAGCGAAGGCGTCGCAGACGAATAAAATAAGTGACGCAATGGATGACGACAGCCAGAACACGAGAAAGGTGTGAAGACCTAGCGAGATCTAGGAGTGTCGCGAGATTATGCATTTGTACACTTGCGACACTTCGCAAATCATTCCCGAAAATAAAGGACAGCTTAGCTATCATCCATTATGTAATACCCTATATAAAGAGCCGAACATGCCTATTGGAAGAGAGATCTTTTTCGAGTGTGGAGCAAGTCATTAAGAGAGAGAAAGTTGATAGTGATTGTAATTTCTTTAGCTCTTTTCCATTTTATCTTGTAAACATTCAAGAAGTTAATCAATAAAAATTATAATTGTTCATCTTAAAATGGTTTGATTGTGTGGATTCTTGTGAGGGGTGTAGTGTAGGATTTCCTGTAACTACATATTGGCGCTAGAAACAGGGAATTGAAGATTAGAGATTGGATATTGTCGTTAAAATTGTTCGAATCAGGAGTATGATGGATAAATTGGTTAAAATAGAGAAAGCCAGAATCAAGGAGAGTAATGGAGAATTGGAATGTAATATGATTACAAAGACTATGGTTAATAAATTTCATGAAAGTATCAGAGGGAGAATACACAAACGAGATTTTGAAGGAAAGAAAATTATAACAACAGAGAAGGCGTCACCCTTGAAAGAATGGGAAAAACAAAAGATTATGTTCACAGTAACGGAGATATCAAGAGAGAATTTAAATCACACATCTCCACTAGTGATTACGATAAGCGCAAGCAAGGAAGAAGGAGAACCAACAAAAACAGTGGAAGAATGGGCAATAAATAGAACTTTGTTGGACACAGGGAGTTTAGTGAATATAATGTTTTATCATGCTTATAAAGAATTGGGGTACAAAAATGAAGAAATGACTTCCTCAACATATCATATCCATGGTTTTGGCAAATCTATAACAAAACCTAAAGGGGAAATAAAAATGCGAATTCTGTTGGGAGAAATTGAAACACAAGTGACATTATGTGTAGTGGATATGGAATCGCCATACAACATGTTGTTGGGAAGACCATGGGTACATGCAATAAAAGTTGTAGCCTCGACATTTCATCAATGTGTCAAATTTCCTATGCCGAGTGGGATTGGCGAAATCAGAGGAGATACCGATAAAGGAAGGATATATCATCAAATCGAGGTAAAACATTATGAAGAACAGGTGAAGAGGCGAAAATATCGCAAAAAGATGGCAAAAGCAGCGAAAAAGGAAGAAGAATTTAGAATTTACATGATAAGAGCAGAAGAAGGAAAAGGAATACCTAGCGAAATCTCGGAAGAAGAGAATGAGCTTACAAAGGAAGTAAAAGGACCAACTCCTATGGGAGAACCGAAGGCTAGCTACACCGCGGCAGAGCCGACAAAGGAAGTGAACGTCGGAACTGAAGAAGAACCCAAGATGTTAAAAACTGGGACTAAAATGGAGGCAGATGAGGAAAGAAGGACTGTTGATTTGTTGCGAGATTACAACGACATTTTCGCATGGGATATGGATGAGATGCCTGGAATAGATCCATCTGTAGCGTGCCATAAATTGGAGATTGACAAAAATGCAAGACCATTCAAACAAAGAATTAGAAAAATTGCAACAGCATATCACCCTCAAATAGAAGAAGAATTGCAGAAGATGCTTGACGCAGGAATTATTAGACAAGCAAAATATCCCGAATGGATAGCAAATATGGTCGTAGTCCCAAAGAAGAAGAAAGGGATAAGAATTTGCATAGATTTTACCGATCTAAACAAAGCTTATCCGAAAGATAGTTTTCCTTTGCCAGATATTCCGCAAATGGTTGAGTCAGCGGCAGGAAATGAAAGGATATCCTCTCTTGATGGATACAAAGGCTACAATCAAATTCCCCTCGCTGAAGAAGACCAAGAGCATACTGCCTTTTTCGCTCCAAGAGGATTATACTGTTATACAAAAATGCCATTTGGTCTGAGAAATGCTGGAGCAACATACCAAAGGATGGTAGAAAAGGTGTTCGTGAAATGGATACATAAAACACTAGAGGTATATGTGGATGACATGTTAATAAAAAGTAAAGAAGCTGTAGTTGCAGGAAATCCTACACTACACCCCTCACTAGAATATACACAATTAAGTCATTTTAAGATGAATGATTATGATTCCTATTGATTGAATACTTGAATCTTTACAATATGAAATAGAAATGAGTTATAGAATTACAATCACTCTAAAACTTTCTCTCTCCTAATGACTTGCTTAACAATTCAAAAAGAACTCTCCCTTCAATGGACTTACTCAACCCTTTATATAGGGTAGTACACAAGTGGATGACAAATAAGTCATCCTTTATTTTTCGGGAATGGCTTGCGAAATATCGCAAGCGTACAAGTATACAATCTCGCGACACTCTTAAACTTCGCCATATTTTCATATCTTCCTCGGGTTCTGGCTGTCGTCATTCATTGCGTCATTTATTTTACTTCCCTGCAACTCCCTCGCAATGTCGTCATTTATTAATCTCGCGAAGTATTGATGTCGCGATATTCTGATCTTACATCTTGCCTCTTCTCATGTCTTCTCTTCGAAGGAGAGAATGTCATGAGAACCAACATTTTGAAATGCCGCAACTGCTCATCTTTATCTGTTTCACTCCCGTACTTTTACACGGAATTTATTTCAGATGTTTCTTCTTCCACTCTTTTCTTGACACGTCTCTTTCAACCGTTTATTCTTGACCATTCATGTCCCATCTCGCATTAAATGCATTGTTTTCTCGAGGATTCTTCTCTCTATATATAGTTTTCTCACCCTTCTCTTCTTCTCTTTTATTTTCCCTCTGCAACTTTTCTTCAACTCTCTTCCTCCGCAATCTGCGCTTCGCTCATCGTAAATCTTCCCTTCTTTCTTTCTCTTGATCTTCAATTCTCTAATCATTCCCATACTCTAAAAATGGCTTCACTTGGTCGTATATATAAACCCCTTTTTAATGAAGCTCAAAAGAATTTACAAGAGAAGGGCTTCATCCTATCAACCATTCCTGATCAAGAATCTTCACCTATACTTTCTGCAAAGTTGTTTTCGGATCATCAGTGTGATGATCAGAAAATCATAATCTTGCTAGGTCAAATCCTCGCAGGCCTTCCCATTCCTCTCTACAATCCCGAGATGCCTTTATTCTATGAAATTCTTGCTCATGAGAAATTCTCGCGAGCTATTTATCAATTAAGCGGTGATTGCATCCGTCTAATGCTTGAATTCGCCAACCGTGGCGCTGGTAAGGGATCTTTATATCCTGACGATGTCAAAGATCCTAGATTCGCAAGTTTAAAAATAGTCGCTGAGAAGTATACCGTAGAATTTTTTTTTTGAAAATTATGAAGTAATAAATATGAGAAATGATAAATCTCGTTGGGGTGCTCGATTGAAGAGAAAAGATAATATTCCCAGTGATAAGCTGCTTATGCAAGATATTGACTGGCACTCGGGAAAAAATAATGTTCCTCGGTACTCCAAAGATGAGAAGTGGTGTGTTGTTCCTCTATTTTTGAGCGGACCTTATATTGCAAGTTCTCATATACTCCCTGCGAATCTCGCAGACTATCGTCCTTGGGAATTTAAGTGGCCCGAGAAGGCAAAAGAGGTATATTTCCTATTTCAGGTTTGCTTTACGATATTTCCTTCCTCTTATATTTACTAGGCTTGCAAAATTTTCAGATTATCAAATTGAGAAAGAGTTATAAAAGACGTCCAAAGGCGAGTACTCCGGCGATACTCCGATCAATCACGGATGAAGTAAGAAATACTTTCTTTTGTTATTTTTAACAATATTGTTTCCTCTGTTTCTTATCTTCATTCGTGTGCGAAGGTTGGCGTTGAAGAAATTGACATTCCCGAAGCTGCGAAGGTTAAAGGAAAGAATAAAATCACTCTTCGCAAGGATAAATCTTCTGCTCCATCTTCTAAAAAACGGAAAATCCATCCCTCTTCTCATTCTAGTTCCCAAACCAGCGAGAATTCTGACGAAGATGAAAATGAGGTTGATGCTTCTTTTGCAAAGGAGAATCATTCGGTCGAATCTGCTATGGCGCAATTGTCTAGTGTCTTCTCTGATTCTATGCAAGGATTGGGAGATGATCATTTATCTGCTACTTGCGAAGCTCTCGCTAATATTTGCGATGCCCCCTGCTAGTGGATAATGATTCTTTTCGCGGAGTTTCCCGAACAATGACTCCCAGTTTCTTAAATGCACTCAGTGCTTTGGTATGTTCATATTTCTTTGTTTCTCTGTGATTTCGATTATAAACCTTATCTTAACAATTTCTTTACTTTCCTTTATAGTCTGGGAGAGCTTCCTTTGTTGTTGCCTCAGACCTCGAGAAAAGACGCAACAATCTTGAAAAGAAAAATCTTCAACTTAAAGAGAAGATCAAAGAACTAGAAATTGAAGTTGCGACATCTCGCAAGAAGGATGAAAAAATTCAACAGTTGGAAGTTGAGTCTTCTTCCCAGAAGGACAAAATATCTACACTTCAAAGTGCTAATCAGCAACTTTATGGTATAACACCCTCCTCTTTTCTCCATTTCTACTTTGCCATTTATTTTTCTTTGCCTGACTTATCATTTTCGCAGACATTTATAATCTTTCTGATTTAAGCCATCCTTCTCCATTCATTCCATGAACCTATGGATGATGATGCTCTTCTCGCTCATCTCAATGAATCTTTAAGTAGTTCTTCAAACAAGATTAATTCTCTCTCATTAAATGAACTTCGGACCAAATTTCATCTTTTAGAAATTGAACATAGATCTAGTTTAGGTTTAGCCAACCGATTTAAACGTTTTTATCTTAGCTCTGAGGAGAATAATAATATTCTAAGGAAGAAAATTAGCAGCCTTATAGATGATAAGGATCGCATTGCTAATCAAGGGGCTCAAGCATTAGTGAAATTCCAAAAAACTCTTCTTGAAGTCCAAATTGAACGAGATGAATCCCTTCGCCAAAATGCCATACTTAATGAGCGAGAAAATCAAATTCGTTCACTTCTTGTCATAAATAATGATGATGAATTCGCTTGGGCTGCGAAGGTTCTAGATAACGCCAGAAATAACTAGGTGTTAGCGTCAGTCTTCATGCTGAGCATACTGCCTTGGTTAAAGATATGATTTCTTACAGAGAAGGTTGTTTACTGTTCTTCATTATTTTTCCGCCTCTTTTTTATGAAACTATTATTAAGCTGCTAACTCATTGTCATTTGTTCGCAGAATCTGAGAAGAGGTTTCAAACTAGAATCAAGGAACTTGAATCTGAGAAAGCACAACTTGCAAAAGACTTCTCTCTTCGTAATGAAAAATATTCTAAGCTGAAGAAGCAACTACAAACTACTGTGGCGAATTTCAATAATGATGTTGTTTGTTTTCGCAATCAAACTATTGAAACAGTTTGCAATGACCACAACATTCCTCTTTCTTCATATCCTTGTCTTCTCGATGAAATTCCTGAAAATATGCCTTGCTCAGATGTCTCTGATAGTGATGTAAGCGAAGAAGAGGAATCTGATAAAGAATATGATGAAGAAGAATAAGTTGCTAGATTGTTCCATTTTCCTTTCTCTTCTTGTGATACTTGTACATTTATCCTTCTAACCTTCCATTTTGTAATCTCTTCAGAATCTATCATATGAAAATAAATAACAAGTTTTTATTCTAATCATTCCCATACTTGCCTCTGTTATTTATTTTCACATGAGAGAAGTTAAGTCGATAATCTTTAAGTAATGATACTTCTTAATTTCGCAATCATGGCTAACATTGCTGATTCTCCACAAATAAATGAATAAATATAGTCGTATTCGCAAGCTTGTTTGCTTACTCAATTTCTTGTGTTATCTTATCATCATTTATGTTGAAATTCATCATTGCGACAAAATCGCAGGACGTCGTTACACTTTCATATAATGACCCATTGATCTTGTCTTATCATTGTTTTTGTGTGGTCTTATTTTGCCTTCCTAGTTAAAGGTCTTATTTTGCCACCCCTCATTTTGCATCAATATGACAGGTCTAAATATTCTTGCGAACATAAAGTCCCATGACATTGACGTCTTGCGACAAAATCGCAGGACGTCGTTACACTTTCATGTAACGACCCATTGATTTTGTCTTATCAGTTTCTTAGTATTTTTGTCTCTGCAGGATGTTTATGTTTCGACAATATGACAGGCCTAAAAATTCTTGCGAACTTAAAGCCCCATGACATTGCCGTCTTTTGACACTTTTCAGCTCCCTAATGGAGGGTGACACCCTTATCATCTCCCTGGTTGCCCCTTCAAGGAGGCGTACATCGGCCATACAAGACTAGCTCCTCCCATCCGGTCTTAACAACAACCAGTTGTTTTCGCAGCCTCTTATCCCTTATACCTATATGTCTTATGGTTACGAGACTGCACCCTAAGTGGAGTTTTCTTCCGGCCGAGTGCATCATGTGCCAAGACTTGCCAAGAATGGCCGAGACACTTCAAATGTCCCAGGCACTCTTGGCTCAACCGTGTACCTCGGCGCCTTGAGCATACACTGACTCCTTGGAAGAGACCCTCGGGCGTCCAACCAGGGTATAACCTTATATATATAGTTGGAAATCCAAGGTATCTCTCCCGGATAGGCTTTCATGGGCCCCAAATTTTCATGGCTCAGGTTCCAGGGGCGGTGTAACCTTTTCTCTGAGCCATGTCAAGAGATACCCCCTTACATGACGCACTTTAGGTCTTACATTTGCCTCTTGCGAAATATCATTCGCGAACTAGGGTGTACGCCATAAAGGTTCGTCCCATTCACTCACTCTTTCATTTTTGTTAATTCATTCAATCATTCATTTTTGATTTTCTCTTGTTATTTTGTTTGCGAAGCTATCGCACAATCTTGCTTTGTTTATTGTAATCTCATTTCAATTCTTCAATCAAATTTTCATACATTCTTGATGGCGAGATTCTCGCGCATTTCTTCTTCAATTATTATTTCTTCCTCCTACTCTTGATATGCCTTTGTCATTAATTTTGATAATAATGATTATTCATTTCTTACACTTTTTGCTCATGTTGCTCTCTGCCTCTGCACCATTCAAACCTCTTAATGGTTCCTTTCCATCATAATTTTCAACTGTTTTCATGCACTTGCTTCGCAATGTATCTTCACCTCTTGTATCTATGGTATCCACCATCAACCTTTCTCTTCTTTGTTCATCTTTTATATTTTGCTTCCAGCCCTTCCTTTTTGCAGCTCTTTCCTCACAACTCTCCACATCAATCTCATAGCATTTTTGTCCTTCCATCCAGTCTCCTTTATAACTCCAACACCGCTAGGATGAGGAAACTTTATACACCGATGATAAGTCGACGCTACACCTGAATTTCATGCAACCATGGCCGTCCGATCAATGCATTATAAGGGGATTCCACATCGACTACACGAACAAAACTTCATTGATAATCCTTGCAAGGGTATTCTCATATGAACTTCTCCTTTAGGCTTATTCATTTGTGCCATTGAAACCATATATTTTATATGTCGAAGGTATCAAATCTTCATCCTTCCCACCCATAGTCTTGTAAGTATGGTAAAAAAGGATGTTTACTGAGCTCCCCGTATCAATTAAGATTCTATTGATTGCCCAGGAATTTTCTCCTTCATCATCTTCGCCATCTACAGGTTTTGGATTAATTTCCAATTTTACGACCAATGGGCTATCATGCGTCTCTCGCCTTCAGAATCTCTTCGCAATGAACGAAATAATCTGCATTTGCCATTCTATTAAACACGATGTCTTCGCGATGTTCATCACTTCTCTATTATCAGCATCCCTCGCAAAAACCCTACTGAGAACATTATCATGAAAATCTTCAATTGTTCGGTATGAATGTACAATGGAGTTGCAAAACAAATTTTTAGCTTTCGCTCCAACTTCTATTACGAATGTTTCTTTCCCCTTTGCTGAGTTTGTCCTGTGCATTTCTGGCGATGGTGGTAACGGTTTAACCTTCACTTCACTTTTTAGAAAATGATTCAGCTTTCCTTGGTCAATCATTCTGAGGATGATTCTTTTTATATTTCTGCAGGTGTCCATGAAAGTGGTGGTAAGAACAGAACTCGTGACTTCTATCACCTGGTGGCGGCTCATTCCCCATGTTCCATGGTGCATGTATGTTTTCCATCAAGAGTATAGCTTCCCATATTTTTTCCACACTAGTATTTAGTGGTGGCATTTTGATTTCCTCCCATACTACTCTGTGACTTCGCTGCCCTCCATGATAATTCCCGCTTCGACCTCCATAAGTTTCTTGCGATGATCAAGTCTTTGAATTTTGTTATTGCCACCACGGTTGTAGTAGTTCCTTTCCCTTTCAAATTTTTCATGATCACGGCTTCCCATAGCTACTATCTTTGGCTGTCCATCATCTATTATCATTTCTTGTTGCCCTTGCGAAGTGCTCGCTATTGTGTTTGTAGTTGCAGGAAATCCCACAATACACCCCTCACTATATTTTGTTAAACTAATCCATTCAAAAGATAATAGAAGAACAATTATGAATGTTTATTAATAACCTTCTTGAATCTTTACACAGAAAATGAGATTACACTTACAAATGTTTCTCTCTTCTCTCTCCTAATGACTTACTCTCCAATCCAAAAGGACCTCTCAACGATGCATTCACTCATCCCTTTATAGGGTAATACATAGTGAATGACAAACAGCTGTCCCCTTATTTTCGGAAATGTCTTGCGAAGTGTCGCAGTGTACAAATATTCATATTCGCGACACTTCTTAACTTTCGCCAGATTTCATATCTTCCTATCGTCATCCAGTGCGTCACTTTCATTTAATCTTCTGCGACTGACTCGCAGTGTTGTTATTCGTTGTCTTCGCGTAGAGTTGTTGTCGCGATATTCTGATCCTACATCTTGCCTCTTTTTTTCTTGAATATTGCTTGGACATCGATCTTTAAGAAAAAAATTCGTTGTTGTTGTAGTCTCCGATTTTTATTGATGAAGGAACGAGCAAAAGAATACTGGACTTGAAAAGTACGTACTTGCCTCTATTCTTTGGCGAAGTTCCGTAGTTTGTAGAAGTATGTATGAAATATCATTCCTTGCCTCATGGGTTATGGAGAATAATGGATTTTGTAATCTCTCCTCGCGAGTTAGGAAAATAATTGAGTCTCATATGATAAGAAAATATGCTGTGCAATACCCGAATATTACATCTTCTTGCCTCTCTTTATGTTTCCTTATGTTGTGCGATACCCGAATTCTTTTGTCGCGATCGTTCATTTTCCATTGAAAATCTTCTTCAAGATAATTCCGTGAATCTAGGAATGACCGCTTACACGTGTTTAAAACCATTATTTTTACCGGTACATTTAATGTTATCCGGTCATAACACTTTCTTGCCTATTTATAGGAGAGTCTTTTGTGAAGAACACTTCTTTCTTTCTATTTCATCTCCTTTATCGTCTCGCAAATCTTGCTTCTTCTTATTCTTCTTCAATATCGCCTTCATCATCCTTCATTATTTCTTATCTCGCTATCATTTCCATGGCATCCGTGTTTGTTAATCTTGCTAGATTCGATTGATTCTATGATTGATTGATTTTGTGATTAATTTCCCTTTTTAAGATTATCTTACTCTTTTTAATCTTTTTCTCGCCATTTTTGTTTCAAAGAAGAACAAATCCAAAGACCAAATTCACCGTGAAGAACCCCTTTATTTCTTTGGATTCACAAATAAACCAAATTTTCTCAACATGAATCCACCTTGCCTCCAAAATCCTCTTCGCAAGCTAAACATACCGTTTCTAAAAGAAAGTCTCATGAGCGATAAGGTATTTAAAGAAGCATTTACTTTTTAATAACAATATCAATGCCTCTGTTTCTTACTTAATTTATCATTCGCAGATGACAATACTATTGACAGACTCCCAAAAGATCTCGCCACCCTAAACCTCGTTACTCCCGATGTTCCTTTTCCCTCATTTTCACCTTCTTCTTCTATTGCGAAATCATCGCCAGACAATCTTGTCACAAATGACAACATTCCTATGCCTCAACTCCTTTTAGATCAGGTTCCTCATAATAATCCTACTATAGATGAACTTATCCCTTCTCCTACCATCAATATCCCTGTTTCTAGCTCCAATATGTAGTTGCAGGAAATCCCACAATACATTCGATCCTACAAAGTTGTTTATCAATTTGGGTAATAAGCTTGCACTCGCAGCATTTGAATTTGTATTCGCAACTGGGTATGATTCCATCTCATTTTGCCTTTCCTCTAGAGCAATATATTCCTCCTAAAGTTCTCGCAACTCAGTCATTGTAATTGTATTCTGATCTTACAGAAGCAAAAGACCATGTACGGGACTTGAGGGAAATTTTTGAACAAATGAGGCATTTCAACATCAAAGTAAATCCAGAAAAATATACCTTTGGGGTTGCATCAGGAAAAATTTTAGGTTACATTGTGTCAAAAGAAGAAATACAAGTCGACCCAGAGAAAGTACAAGCAATTCGTGATATGCCAACTCCAGCGACAGTGAAAGATGTGCAAAAGTTAAATTGACTATTAGCTTCGCTAGGAAGATTCATCTCGCGATCATCTGATAAGTGTAAACATTTTTTCAACATACTTAAAAAGGGAGCGAAATTTAGATGGACAGATGAATGTGAAAAGGATTTACAAGGAATAAAAGAACATCTAATGGATATATCAATTTTGCAAAAAGCAAAACCAGGGGAGGAATTATTAATCTACCTTGCGACAACCTCGCATGCACTAAGCGCAGTATTATTGCGAATAGACGCAGGAGTGGAAAAGCCAATCTATTACATCAGCAAAACATTCAATGCCGCGAAGACGAATTATTCAAAAATTGAAAAACTAATTTTGGCATTAGTTTATGCAACATTTAAACTTCGCATATACTTCCAAGCACACACAGTTAAGGTAGTGACAAAAGTACCGATTGAGTCAGTAATGAAAAATTCAAAAAAGGTCAGGAAGGGTTGAGAGATGGAATGCTCAAGTAAGTCATTGCAAAATCAAATATGAAATACTATCTTCACCAAAATCACAAGTTGTCGCTGATTTTTTAGCAGAATTTCCTTTCGAAGAGGATGAAGCAGTGGAAGAAATGATGGATATAGAAGAAGAACATGGAAATCCAAGGGATCTATTAACTGAGCCAAACATGTGGGAAATATTGGTAGATGGATCATCAAATGGGGAAGGCAACGGAGTTGGGATCGTTCTGATTTCGCCAGAAGGCAATAAAATGGCTTGTTCTTTCAGATTGGAATTTGCATCTACCAACAATGAAACAAAATATGAAGCTATAATACATGCTCTGCAATTCGCAATAGAAATGAAGTTGGAAAATGTGAGAATCACCAGTGATTCCCAATTAGCTATTCGCCAGATAAAAGAAGAATATACTACAAATGAACCATCTTTGAAGAAATACAAGAAACTTTTTGAAGAATTGTCGACGAAGATACCAAAAATAAAATGGAGACATATATCAAGAAGAGACAATAGACTCGCAGATGCTTTCGATTTTATATCAAGTATGATGACAGATCCAGCTGCGAGATGCATAAAAATACAGACACTTCTATCACCATCAATCAATAAAGAGGAAGAGCAAGAGATAGAAGTGATGCTCATAGAAGATGGAGCACAAAGGCCCTATAGTGAAGATTGGAGAGCAGAACTTCATGCATATCTGATGAAAGGAGAAACACCAAGAAATAGATTAGAGGCACACAAATTAAAAAGCCGTGCAACAAATTATGAATTAAGAGACGGGGTATTGTACCGAAGATCCTTTAATGGACCCTCGCTTAGATGTTTATCACGAAAGGAATGAGAAGCAGTGTTAAAGATGTTACACAAAGGGGGATGTTTGGCAATCACAGTGGTGGAAGATCTTTGGCACATAAGGCGAAAATGCAAGGCTATTATTGGCCATATATGCATGAAGATGCGAAACAAATATCAAGGCGTTGCGAAGATTGTCAAAGGCACGGAAAGAAAATACATGCACCAGGAGAACCATTAACTTCTTCAACAAGTGTATGGCCTTTTGGAAAGTGGGGTTTAGACATTGTGGGACCATTTTTACCAGGTACAGGGCAAAGAAGGTAACTGATTATCGCTACAGAATATTTCACAAAAATGGGCAGAAGTAAAAGTGGTACAACACATTCGCGATAAAGATATTTTTACCTTCATATTCGAAAACATCATACGCAGATTTGGAATCCCCGCACAGTTGGTATCTGACAATAGGAAGCAGTTTGAGGGACAAAATATAGAATTGTTGCTTAATGCATTTCAGATAAAGTGTGGGAAATCAACTCCTTTATACCCGTAGGCCAATGGACAGGCAGAAGCAACAAATAAAACAACCGCAGATATACTGAAGAAGAAGTTAGAAAGACATAATAAGGCATGGTGTGAACAAGTGCATAATGCAGTATGGGCTTACAATACAACCAAAGTAGAAGCTACGGAATGTCACCCTTTTGTTTAACATATGGAGTTGAAGTTGTACTTCCGACAGAAGTTATTATTCCAACAACAAAGAAAGAAGCTTGGGATAAAAATCTTAGTGCGGGTAACATTTTGATCAAGTTAGATGAATTAGAAGAAAAAAGAGAAAGAGCACTACAAAGATATGGAGAATTACCAAATAAGATTAGCCGAGAGAATATAACAAACGTGTCAAGACACGCGAATTTCAACCAGGAGATTTGGTATTGAGAGAAACACCAGTATATCAGCGAGAAAGTGGTGGCAAGCTGGCGAAAAATGGGATGGACCTTATAACATCAAGGAGATAGTCGGAACAGGGGCATATAGATTAATGGATCCTTAGGGCAAAGATGTGGGCCACAGATTGGATAGACCGTGGAATAGATTATACTTGAAGAAGTATTACCCGTAGAAGATTATGGGAAAAGAATAGGCTACGAAGTAATGTATGATTGAAGCGAAATGAACTTATATGAAAATGTTGCGAAAGAATCATTGCGAAATTACACGAAACAAATAAAGAACATGCGAAGATCTCGCAAATAAATTACAAGAGATAACCAAAAAACAATGACATATCAGAATGGGACGAACCTGCTATGGCGTACACCCTAGTTCGCGAATCAAAATTTCGTAAGAGGCAAATGTAAGACCTAAAGTGCGTCATAAAAGGGGGTATCTGTTAACATGGCTCGGGAAAAGGTTACACCGCCCCGGAACCTGGGTCATGGAGATTTGGGGTCAATAAAGCCCATCCAGGAGAGATACCTTGGATTTCCAACTATATATATAAGGTTATACCCTGGTTGGACGACCGAGGATCTCTTCTAAGGAGTCAGCGTATGATCAAGGCGCCGAGGTACACGGTTGAGCCAAGAGTGCCTGGTCATTTGAAGTGTCTCGGCCATTCTTGGCAAGTCTTGGCATATGTTGCACTCGACCCGAAGAAAACTCCACTTAGGGTGCAGTCTCATAACCATAATCCATATAGGTATAAGGTATAAGAGGCTGCGAAAACAACTGGTTGTTGTTAAGACCGGATGGGAGGAGCTAGTCTTGTATGGCCGATGTATGCCTCCTTGAAGGGGAAACCAGGGAGATGATAAGGGCGGCACCCTCCATTATAAAGCTGATAAGTGTCTTAAGACGCAAATGTCATGAGGCTTTATTTTCGCAAGAAAATTTAGGCTTGTCATATTTGTGCGATGATCCTGAAGAGGCAATAATACAAAAGACAAAGATAAGACGAGATCAATGGGTCAGTACATGAAAGTGTAAGGACGTCTTGCGATTTCGTCGCAAGACGACAATGTCATGGGGCTTTATTCTCGCAAGAAAATCTAGGCCTGTCATATTGTCGCAATAAAATTATCCTGCAGAGGCAACAATACTAAGAAATGATAAGGCAAAATCAATGGGTCTTTACATTAAAGTGTAAAGACGTCCTGCGATTTTGTCGCAATAACAAGAGATGGCACAGTAAGACCTTTAACTAGGAAGGCAAAATAAGACCATATGACAAAAGATTTATAAAAATTAACTATTTTTATGCAGGTCATTCATCGCAAAGAAGAAAATAAGAGACAATATGAGAGTTATTCAACAAAAAACATAATAATTCTTACAAAAAGTGCACTTCAGAAGGAAATAAAAAACATCATATGCAAGAAGTTATGAAGGTCAAGAAACTAAAGGAAATGA
This sequence comes from Papaver armeniacum, assembly GCA_023531295.1. NCBI lineage: Eukaryota > Viridiplantae > Streptophyta > Magnoliopsida > Ranunculales > Papaveraceae > Papaver > Papaver armeniacum. Next base: position 184,962 of record JAJJWW010014051.1, on the reverse strand, counting down.
AATTACAAAAGAAGTTCAATTCTCAACATTAATTCTTTCATCTTCAACAATTTTATCAGCTTCTCCAGCTTCCACACTTTCGCCAGTTGTTGCATTCCCGCCAGAAACTCCTTCACCTGGATTATTATTGACAGCTTCATTGTTTGGTGGGATCACCTTTTCATTAGCGAGATCTTCGCCGCTTTCGTATTCATAGTCACTATCAGGAGAATTAGGGATTTCATCATCCTCTACTTCCAGAGGTTCGACAGATACAGGGTCAAGAGATTTGGACAATAAGACATCATTCAAAAGAACTTCACCTTTGAGATGAAACTGGCGAAGAAGTGCCCTCTGATGATTTCTACTCTGGATGTCTTTGGAGTAACTGAGGTAATCAAATCTTCTTTCGGCCCGATCGCGAGAACGAGCGAGAGTAGTGGCAAGAATCGCATTTTCTTTGCGAATCTTGGCATAGCTAGCCTCCAATGTAGAAAGGGAGGAACGAAGATCTTTCTCAGATTCTGCAAAAATGAAGAACAACAGAGTTATATAAATAAAGAATTCGCAAAAAAAAAAAAAGGATATCATAAGAAAATTAGACAAAGAAAAAACGGATGAGGCAGTCAAATTTTATGACTACCTTCCTTTTGCGAGATAAGATGTTGGGTCAAATCCAAGCAACTACTCTCCAAATGATCCATGGCACTATCAAAATTATCTCCAACCAGACCTTTTAATCGAGAATGCAACCTCTTTTCGTTGGAAACAAGTAAGGTATTCTCCTTCGCAAGGGAGGAGTAGGATTCTTTTAACTTGGAATATTGATCCTTGAGTTGGCTTGTTTTCACACTTAAAGTTATTCTACCCTGAATAAGCTTATCCCTCTCAGCAGTGACTTCTTGGAGTTTACTTCTCAGCGAACAGAGAGATTGTTCCTGTTCATTACATATTTTTTGACAGATATCAAGCTGTTGCGAAGAAATCGCCACCTTGTTTAACAAAACTCGATTCTCTTGAGATAGAGTTCCATTCTCATCTGATAAGGTTTCCAACTCCAAATTAGATTTAGCCAAAGAATAAGAGAGATGAGACAATTCATTACTTAATGACTCTTGCTTCTGAACTAAGTGAGCATTCACTTTGGCAAGGTTATCTATTTGATCAACAAAGTATGTATGAAGATTATATAATTGGTTATATTGCTCAATCCAAATATCTCTATCCATTCGAGTTTCTTTGGCAACAGATTCCAACTGATATATCTCCATTTTTCGCTTCTGGTTTAAAGCTTGAAAGGCGAACAAGGTCTTGAAGGCTTAAAAAAAAAAAAAAAAAAATGGAGAAGGGGAAGTAATACCTTTTAATTCTTCATTCTTCTTGCGAAGATTATCACGATCTAATGAAATATTTTGAAGCTTCTGATTTTCAAGATGGAGAGTTTCACACTTCACAGTCATGTCTTGAAGATTATTCTCCAAAACTTTAACTTCCTGTTCTAAAGACATTTGCGACATCCTGTCAGAACTAAAGTATTTACTCAAAGACTCGCAAACACTAGACTTGATGGGATCAATGGAGGTCTTCTTGGCGTCATTCATGATATCTGATAAAACTTTGAAAGCTACATCCACTCCCTCCAGGTTTTCTTTAGTAAGAGGAATAGACTCAGAAGAAGAGGTAATGATGACAGAAGAGGGGAGAGTTGAATCATCTTTGGTCATAGGAATGTCATGAGAAGAGGAAACCCGCTGAAGGTCAATGATTAGGGGTGAGGCAGAAGCATTGATAATAGAAGAAGAGAAGGGTTCATCTTGAGGGACTTCATTTTTGGAAAACTCATGTATAGGAGGAAAATCGGCAGCGACATTTTCAGAGATAACCAAAGCAGAATTATCTTGTGAAGATATCGCAGGAGGTGTTGGTTTATCCTGCGAAGATATCACAGGAGGAGTTGGTTTATCCTGCGAAGATATCACAGGATGTGTTGGTTTATCTTGCGAAGATATCGCAGGAGGAGTTATGAGCTTGAATACAGGAAAGAAAACAGAAGATTCAACATTTTTAGAACGGCGAGGTTTCTTGGGGGATCTATCAATATTTTTGTCATCCTGCGAATCACAAGTCAAATAAGAAACAGAGGCAACAATATTGTTATTAGAAGAATAAGTGTTTCTTAATACCTTGCTATTCGCAGGCTTCCTTTTAGTAACATCGACTTTCGGTTGCGATCCCACGGGAACATTAGGGTTTAGAACTGTGAACTTGGTGTTAGATTTGTTCTTACTGAAACAAAAACAACACGCTAATCATTAGAGAAGGAATAATATTAGGATAAAACAATTTCGATAGAAGAGATCAATCACAAAAAGATCAATTTTGGCAAAATTAACAAACCTTGATGGCTCCATAGAAACAGTAGCAGAAAGATGATGAGAACAGTAGTAGAGAGAGAATAGCAGGAAGACGATGAAGAATTGCAGGAAAAAAATAGCAGTAAAAAGTTGCAGGCGATGAAGAAGATGAAATAAAAGAAAGGAAACACCCTCATGGAGAATTTCTCCTTAAATAGACAAGAAAAAAGTGACCGGTTAATATTAAATGTACCGGTAAAAAAGGGAAATTTTGACACGTGTAGGCAGTTACGCCTAATTCACGGAATCCTGGCGGTAGATTGATGGAAAGAAATGAATAGTTGCGGCAGTTTGAAAATAATAATTCTCATGACATTCTCTTCTTCGCAGAGAAGACATGAGAAGAGGCAAGATGTAGGATCAGAATATCGCAACACCAACACCTTTGTGAAATTCATAAACGTTACGTAGCGAAGGCGTCACAGACGAATAAAATAAGTGACGAAATGGATGACGACAGCCAGAACACGAGAAAGGTGTGAAGACCTAGCGAGATCTAGGAGTGTCGCGAGATTATGCATTTGTACACTTGCGACACTTCGCAAATCATTCCCGAAAATAAAGGACAGCTTAGCTGTCATCCATTATGTAATACCCTATATAAAGAGCCGAACAGGCCTATTGGGAGAGAGATCTTTTTCGAGTGTGGAGCAAGTCATTAAGAGAGAGAAAGTTGATAGTGATTGTAATTTCTTTAGCTCTTTTCCATTTTATCTTGTAAACATTCAAGAAGTTAATCAATAAAAATTATAATTGTTCATCTTAAAATGGTTTGATTGTGTGGATTCTTGTGAGGGGTGTAGTGTAGGATTTCCTGCAACTACACCGTTCTTTCATTCAAAACCCTTGTTGAGGCTATGGATTCTCATATTTAACAACTATTCACGATTTGATGAAAATCATGAATGATATTGTTAGGAATCAAGCTATTATCGTCAAGACGCAGGACGAAGTATTCACGCTTTTGAAAGTCCTCACGGATCAACTATCAAAAGAACCAACACGTATTCATTCGGATGGAAACGCTATCAACAATTCATTTTGGATCAATACTAATGGTAGTAGTTCTTCTTCCAAGATTCATATTCCTGGAAAAGGACGATGAAGTCTATGCTCACGTTGAACGAGAAACTCGTAAAGATGTTCAGGAAAGTAGGCATCCTTCCAATAAAAGATCCAACCTCCAGTCAATCACTAGTGAGGTTGGGAAGAGAAGGCATCTGGGTACGACTATCAATAATCTAAGCGTCCGACTCCCATTTCACACAGGTCAAATAAGACCCCATCATTCCCGGATTTTCCCTTTCCAGTGGAAGAGATGATTGAACTTTTGGAGGTCTGGATACAAGATGGCGTCATCAAGCTACCTCGTATCAGACGTTCTCCAACCAAATAAGAAATGGAACATCCCAAGTACTGCCGCCTCCATAGGTTCGTCAATCATCATACGGGTGACTGCAACAAAATAAAGCGCAGAAGAAGATCGACTCAGGGTAACTTCAACTAGGCACTGAAGGGGTATACAAATACCATATTCCTATTAGATGTTGTTGCATGCTTTCTAGGGACTCCGTCTACAAAACTGTATAGTGAACCATAGAGCGTGTATGTGAAATTCTCTATTTCTCCAAGGCACAACGTCAAGATATCTTCGCCGCTCTAAATTATGTTGTATCGGGCAAACGAATACCTTCGATTGATGAACATGCTCCCAAGCCTAAATCTCTTCTGGAAGACATGATTGGCATATATGAATGGGGGACTCTTAACCACTTCTTTTCTTGGAGATGTCGAGTTCGGAAAGGCGCTAATGTAGGCAGGCACTGATCTCAACGTTGTCACTATCCAGACTCTAAAGGCTGTAGGGATTCCAAAGCGAGAAGCTACTCACTGTCCAACTATGGTCAGAGACTACGAAGGGAAATCCAGAAGTGCCTACGGAGACTCCGCGCACAAGTAAGTCTTATTAAACAACCTCTTTTACAGCCGTCTAATCCTCATCTCATCAAGAATTGGGGACTTGATCCGATCATCAACCCAACTGCGACTAGGTGATGTGAAGAGGAAGCTGGTCCCTTTCAATATTTTAACAAATATTTAGAAGAAGTCTCGATCGAGGATAAGAAGTCTAGAGGTCAAGTAGCAGGAGCCTTACCTGGTTGCATAAGGGCTCCTATCAATGCCTAAAACCTTACATTATCATTTCCCTAGTATTTCCCTTGTTTTCATGTAATGTTTACAATTCCTCTAAAATGTTTGCACCAATTTGCATTCATAGATAGGATATCAGTCTATTATCCAGGTGAAACATCATTTCGTTCACAAGACAAAAACCTCTATTCTTTCAAAAGCAATCGCCTACCTGTTTAAAACCAAATCAAACCACAAAGGAACGTCTCATCTTTCCAAAATACCTAAAAGGAAAAGTTCTGAGAAGAAAATAAAGGCGCTCAAGGGAGATCGTTCAGCAACAGTTCATTTTTCTTAGAGAAAGCACTTTTCATACCCCAAAGAACAACCTTCCTTCAACTTCAGTTCCTGAGTCAGCTTCTCAACTGCTTTTCTTTGCCTGGTGAGACCACTAGAAAGAACCAAACCTGTTGCAATTTTCAAATTCATGGCAGTAGCAATTCCTTGATGGAACCAGGAAATATTAAACCCGAAGTCTACACGTATGTCTCGATGATACGCCCGATCGCTCATTCGGCAAGCGATGCCCGGTCATACCACACATCTCATCCACTGAAGATAGAGCTTCCTTCCGTGCGCTTTGCTAATACAACACTGTTACTAGATTTCTTGGTCGTGGAATCCACCATTGGGAATATTCACGTCCACGGTCATGATACTCATACCTTCATCTTCCCTGGAAGGCGCAGTCACATCCTCAAAATCATTGGTCGCCTCCATCCCTGGACTATCTCTTGGTCCTTCCTGTAATCTGTTCAGTTTTCATCGTCGTCATATGGAAGCGACTCTGCATAACCAGATTTCTCTTTTTCTTTTTGAGGTGTCTTGAATGCATCGTCATCCCGACTACCTGCAGCTAGCGCGAGTCTAACAAAGGCATTCATCTTCCCAGAGCACTAAAATTGCGGAAGAAGTTGAGAAAGATTAGTTCAAAGCTACCCAGATAATTCACCACCAAATGGAGCAAAACATGTACATACCCGTACATCCGAAGAATTGAAGATCACTGTAACTGCTCGGGTGCCACCTGCAATCCTCTCTGACCGAACTTATTTCTCATGGAGACTACCTCCACCTTGTCTAGGTTTTACCTGACTCCTTTTCTCAAATATTAAACAAATCACATGAGCAACGAGAACGCGGCAGCACTTGGCACGTCGTTCAATACCCGACTCGGTTTTGGTACCGAGGGCGAGAGGATACCACTTAGACGCCCACCAAACAACTTAAAGTCCAGGTCTCCTATGATCATAAGGGTCAACAACGCAACTACACTCTCCAAGACTAGCCCTGACATGATCATTGCCGAACATATATCTCATGCATCCATCCCAGGAGCGTAATGGAGTTTGGAAAATTTCGAAATCCACTGGAGAGGCTGGATACTCATTCTTCTAGAGACATAACCTTATTACACGTTCGGATAGATCGATGGTACAACTTTTACACCTTATGGTCCATTAAATAAAACTGTCACGTGATTAGGATGAGTCCTAACAACGACAAAACATTTCGAAGAAGTCATCATCTAGATTTGGCATGTCTTTGGAATCATTAATGCTTCCTTACTTAGTAGCGGAAATATCTCCAGGTGACATCTTATCCAAACAAAAATTTTATGCTCCTAGTTGTTGTTGGGTGGTTACATGTGCAAAACAGAGTTCTCCTTGCTCGCCTTGCTGCTGATCATAACTATTGTAGATTGCTTTTGTTGCCGTTGATGCTCGCTCTACCGCTGCACAAAGAAAATCATTCACACCGAGCTAAATGTTCAAGTTTGATCAACTAATCGTGGATATTACACTCATAGCTAAGATAAATCTAGGGTTTATACCTTGAAAAAAAAAAGGAAGACGGTATGAACTTACCTTACTGCTGGTTGGCGTACACGATAATGGGTTGGTCTTGTTGTTTGTGCAAAACAGGATAGAGCAAAAGCTCCCTTTATACCCAGCGAATTTCTAAATCCGGAAAGGGATTCTTCCTCTCACTCGCACGTACGGGATTAGGGAAACCGGTTGAGCTCCAAGGCCTTGACCGGATATGCTCGCTTTCTTTTTTTCCTACCATTGATGTTCGATGAGCAAGAGCCGTAATTTGCTAGTAGCCCCTGATTAATAGATGCTTCACCAGTATGACTGCCAAGGAAGTTCAACCCAACTAAAATCTCTCTGGTAACATCTATCTACTTCATCTTATTAATTTTATTATTTGCCTGTCACTATCTAGTGCTTACCCCTCAACAATGTCATTGTTATGTGCTAAGCAGTGGACTTAATGTTGATGGTGGTTTTTAGTTTATAACGAAAACTGTAAAAGTCCGTCAACCTGACCCGGCATCAGAAGTACTAGACCTTGATATGTCTATATTCCGCAAGGAATTTGAAGAATATATCAAAATCTTATGGGTGCATGTTCCTCTCTTCATATTATATTTAAACTCAAGCTCCTAGATGAATTGTTCACTAGTATAGAGCCTAATGAGTATTCAAGCTCCTAGCTGCATTATTCACTAATGTCGGAGCGTCTTTGCATTTTTAGAGCACCTCGCTCGGTCGAACTCGCAAGCGTTGCTATCTCAAGCTTGTTTTTCAAGTTTAGTTGCCAAAACTATAAGTCTTGATTTCTAGTCTACTTTTAGCTAAGTCTCGGATTAGGATAGTAAGTGTAGTTGAGCTTTAGACTCAACGGCGTTCATCGAATGTAGACGAAGAACTACTCAAGGGAACTTGTGGAACTTCATCAACAAAAAGGTATGTGGAGACTTGAACTCATCCATCACTCAAAAGTATATCTACTCTATCTCCTATTTGAGACAAAAAGTCGTATTGCTATATAGACTTCAATCATACACATTTGGTATTTCGAGCCGAGTTTATCTCGCTTATCTATTTCTCGAAATATGTGTTGGTAAGCTTTCGCTTTAACCAAGTTCATCTTTTATTCTTGACACAAGTCAAAAGATGATCATGTGAAAATCGCCTTGTAACATCTTACATGATTTGTGTGAGACAGTTATTTGATGTAGACTCGGAATGTTTCGTATTGATCATTCGATCACTTGAAAATTACTTTGAAGCTAATAGTTTGTGTGAGATAGCTATTGTCGTCTTCCAAGAATGTTTCAATGATTGAAATGAGAGCTTAGAACATGTAGCCATGATTGGATATAAACATAGTGTGTATTCACATTTGTGTAAAGTCCAAAATCGGGAACCATAGTATGCGTACGGGTTGGTTGATGGAAGTCCTGGAGCTAAGTATGCGTAATCGTAAGCGTCTTCAAAATATAATTCTCGTGAATTTCTCATAGAGTTTGAAAGGTGAAATGGTATGCGTACACGCACTGCATCGGCGTAACCAAACCCAGTCCGGCTACTTAGGTATGCGTATCCATTTGCATACTTAAGTAGGTTACATTCTAAAATCGGTTTGTTCATGAACTAATACATTTATATATTAAGGAATGCAATCTTTTGCAAACTGTGGCTATAATGTTCATGAAATGATTCGAATGAATCAAAATCGATTTTGCTTCAATTGTGTCTTGTATACTTCTATGAGAAAATAAACAATTGAACAACTCTCTAACTAGTTTCATTTGAGTCATTTGAACTAGTTATGATAAAGATGAATTACGTTGATATGAAAGTGCTCATATGGCTAACCATTGGTTAACCATTGTTGAACCAACTAAGTGTACACTTTTAGGTACGATTACCTTTATCTAAATGTTGGTGCATTTCATTTGTGTATAACAAGCTAATTTCGATCTAACGGTTGAAACATATTAGCTTGTGTATAATTAGGTTTTCATATAACGGTGAATATTGAATGCTTTGTTACCAAGGTAGCATTGATTGCAAACCCTGATTTGGAGACTATATAAAGGAGAAATCTAGCAACTGGGAAACCTAATCCCCACACCTCATGTGAGATACTAGTTGCGACTAGAGTCGATTCTCCTTTAACCTTAGGTTTTTCTAAAACCCTGTAGGTTAACGACTTAAAGACTTCATTGGGATTGTGAAGCCAGACCCAAATATTTCTCTGTAGTTGCGTGTTCTGATCTTGCTGTTTTCTATTGTGATTGAGTACTATCTTGTTTAAGATTTGCTCGAGATTTATTCTCCGATAGGCAAGATTGAAAAGTAGTCACAAACATCTTCGTCTCATCGTTTGTGATTCCATAATATCTTGTTTCGTTAATCGATTAAGATTATTGTGAGGTGATTGATATTTCTAGGATGTTCTTCGAGAACATAAGTCCGGTATATCAATTGGTTCTTGCTCACCTTGATTTATCAAAAGACGGAACAAAACTCATAGGTATATCTGTGGGAGACAGATTTATCTATTCAATAGACTTTTATGTGTGATATAGATTTGTTTATCAAGTCTTCTACTTTGGGTCGTAGCAACTCTTAGTTGTAGGTGAGATCAGCTAAGGGAATCAAGTGCGCACAATTCGGCGTGGTTCAAGAGGCGTAAGGAACGCGACCGTACCTTGATCAGTGTGAGGTTGATTAGGGCTCAACTACATTCCAGACCGAAGTTAGCTTGGTAGTAGGCTAGTGTCTGTAGCGGCTTAATACAGTGTGATGTTCAAATATGGACTAGGTCCCAAATTTTTTCTGCACTTGCGGTTTCCTCGTTAACAAAACTTCTGGTGTCTGTGTTATTTCTTTTCCGTATTATATTTTGTTACATAATTGAAATATCACAGGTTGTGCGTTGAATCGATCAATTGGTAAATCCAACCTTTGGTTGTTGATTGAAATTGACTGATCCTTGAACATTGGTCTTTGGTATCTTTCAGGTTATTTCTCTTATATTCAATCGGTTCGCAAATTCTTATTTGTTTGATTGCTGATTGAATTGAGAATTTGAGATACGAACTCTTGGATATACTTTTCTGAGATTGAGTGTGACTGTCTAGTTGATTCTTTGAAAAGTATATTGGGGTTTGTCCATACAGATTGCTGAGCGAAATATTGGGTGTGGTTGTTAGACCCCCGCTTTTTCAATTGGTATCAGAGTAGGTAAACACGTTTAAGACCTCATAAGTCTATGTTTATAGCGATATGACTATATGGACAGTAAAGTCTCTGTAAATGCTTCACCAGGATTTAATTCTGATCTTAGAGAAAGTTCTTAAACTCTTGTTATTCTCCAGAAAAAGTTGGATGAACAAATCCGGATCAACTATGATCTTGTTGCAGAAATTACAATGTATAAGGATTTGAAGTCTGTCAAAGTTCCTTCAACGGATTTGAATAACTCCTCTAATTCTTCTCTGAAGAATGGTCGCAAGTCAGGTGATAAACGAGGTTTAGGCTTTGTGAAACATGATGGGGGTCAGAACTACTCAAATAAGATTAAAGATGTTGGTCCATGTATGTTCTGTGACTCTTACAATCACTTTCAACATACATGTATATCTTTCCAAAATAGTTTAAAGGTTGCGAGTAATCTTCATAAGAAAGCTGAACAACTGTTTACTTCTCTAGAAAGGTGTACAAAACTAACAAGAAATCCTAAACGGGATAGTAACGTTAGTATGAGAGGTTTTGCTTTAAAATCAACATCGCCCTTTCAATGGTTTCTTGATAATGGATGTAGCCGACATATGACAGGTGATCTCTCGTGGTTTGTAAACTCAAGCGACTTTGAGGGAGGTCCGGTAACATTCGAAGATTGGGGTTGTTGCTACATAAGCAAGAAGGGGACGATCAAACTTCCCGGCGTTCCTGAAATCCATGATGTAGTTTACGTTAAAGGTATGAATGCAAACCTTCTTTCTATTAGTCAAATCTGTGACAAAGGCCATAGAGTTGTCTTCAATGCGAATGGATGTGACATTGTAGACAAAACTGGAAAAGTAATTTTTCACGGAACTCGTGGTAAAAATAACTGTTATCTTCTTGATACTCAGTTTAGTAACTGTTGCAATTTGACTAAGGTGGAATCTACACATCTTTGGCATGAGCGTTTTGGTCACATCAATTATCGTCTTCTAACTAAGATCATTAACAAAGAACTTGTTAGAGGCGTTTCCAAAATCAATGCAAAGATTGATGGTGTATGTGGTGCCTGTCAAAAGGGTAAACAAACGAAAGTTCACCATAAATCATCTCGAGATATTCTCACTAAAGCTCCACTTGATTTAATTTATATGGATCTCTTCGGACCTATTCAACAACCTATGGTTGCGGGTAATAAGTATGCTTTAGTTATGGTAGATGATTACACCAGATTCACTTGGGTAGCATTTCTATCTCATAAGAATGAAACCTTTGATGAATTCAAGATTATTGTTAATAGAATCCAAAATGAACAAGGTCGCAAACTAAAGAAAATTAGAAGCGACTGTGGAACTGAATTCAAGGACACTAAGGTGTTTGAATTTTGTGACAAATTGGGGATTATTCAACAATACTCACCACCCATTACTCCTCAAGATAATGGAGTTGCAGAGACAAAGAATAGGAACATTCAGGAAATGGCCAGGGTAATGCTCCATAACAAAAACTTACCTTTAAGGTTTTGGGGAGAAGCTGTTTCACAACATGTTATTTGATCAACCGTGTCTACCTACGGTCTAAACCACTAAACAGTCCTTATGAGTTTTGGTACGGTAGGAAACCCAACTTACACTATCTCAGAGTGTTCGGAAGTAAGTGCTACATTCTAAAAGATCGAGAACAAAGAGGGAAATTTGATACTAAAAGTGATGAAGGTATCTTCCTTGGCTATGCTTCTGATAGTCATGGTTTTAGAGTATTCAATCTCAGAACCCAAGTTATAATGGAATCTGCTAATGTTATCATTGATGATATAAGCAATTTTCATCATGACAATCCTCCTGCTGAATTGCCTCCAACTGAGACAATTGAGAGAGTCAAAGAAATCCCAGAATCAGTTGAAGTCATCCCAATCACTATCGATCCCGATATTTCTAGTGACGAGGAGAAGAGCACTGATCAGGCTACTCCTGTTGTACAAGAACGTTTCCCTCCACGACACCTCTGGGTTCAAAGTAATCATGATCCCAACAGTATTATTGGAGGAAGAGATTCTACTGCTAAGACAAGAGGAGAACTTCAAAATATTTGCAATTTTGGTTGTTATCTTTCACAAGTAGAACCAAGAAATATTTATGAAGCTCTTAGCAATCCCTTTTGGGTGAATGTAATGCATGAAGAGTTAAATCAATTTCAAAGACAAGATGTATGGGAATTAGTACCTTTTCCCTCCAATATCAATATTGTTGGTACCAAATGGATATTCAAGAATAAGTCTGATAAATTTGGTACAACTGTCAGAAATAAAGCTAGACTTGTCCCTCAAGGATATTCACAGATCGAAGGTATCGACATTAACGAAACCTTTGCTCATGTGGCACGCCTTGAGCCCATTCGGTTGTTATTAGCTCATGCTTGTTTTCTTAAGGTTAAGTTGTTTCAAATGGACATAAAATCCGCGTTCCTAAACGGAAATTTAAAGGAAGAGGTCTATGTCGCTCAACCTAAGGGTTTTGAAAATCCTGATTTCCCATATCATGTCCTTAAGCTTAAAAAGGCATTATATAGGTTAAAACAAGCACCTCGTGCCTGGTTCAAAAAACTAACTACTTCTCTTCTTAGGAAAGGTTTTTCGAGAGGCGGAGATGATAAAACCTTGTTTACCAAATGCAGTGGGAAAGATGTTGTCATTGCTCAAGTCTATGTAGATGATATCATCTATGGTTCAACTTCTGAGAAACTTGCAAAAGATTTTCAAGTATCTCTTGGAAAATAATTTGAAATGAGCAATGTTGGTGAATTAAAGTTCTTTTTAGGATTACAAATTCAGCAACATGAGGATGGAATTTACTTATCTCAAGAAAAATATGCTAAGGATCTTGTCTCAAGGTTCGGTATGGATAAGTCAACTCCAAAACTGACGCCTATGCCCACCACTGGTAAACTACATAGAGATAAGAAAGGAGTAAATGTGGATCAAAAACTTTATCGATCTATCATTGGTAGCCTTTTATATCTTACGACTACTAGACCGATATTGCATTTAGTGTTGGTTGTTCGCTAGATTTCAGGCTAATCCAAAGGAATCTCATCATGCAAATGCGAAGAGGATCATACGATATATTCAACATACCAGCGGGTATGGTCTATCTTATTCTTTTGATACTAACACTAATCTTACTGCCTATTCAGATGCTGATTGGGCAGGATATATGTGAAAGATAAAAAAGTACTTCGGGGGATTTTACTATGTTGGGTTGAATCTTGTGGCTTGGCACAAAGAAGAAGCAAAACTCACAATCCCCTGTCTACATGCGAAGCATAATACATTGTTGCGGGTTCTTGTTGTACTCAACTTCTATGGATGAAACAAATGTTTACTGATTATGGAATTGACACTAGAATGAAGATCTTTTGTGATAACTCAAGTGCGATTCGCATCACTGAGAATCTTGTTGAGCACTCAAGAACTAAGCACATTGATATAAGTTATCATTTTATTAGATATCTCTATGAAAATGGTATCATCAATATGGAATTTGTGCCTTCGTAACAACAATTGGATGATTTCCTCACCAAACCTTTAGACACCGCTACGTTTCAACTCTTACGACACCTCTATAGGTGTTATTTTGGTTCATTAGTTCTCTAGCCTTTTGCCCTTGAAATCAGTAATATCTTTTGGGCAATCAAGGATTCTAACGCGAGTGTAGTGTAGTTTCAATTTTATATTTGTTTATACGTAGATAACAATTCTCGCTTCATTATCAAAGTTTTCGTTTAAATCCTTATTTTCTTGTGAAAGTAAGGTCGTTCTTGTTGTTCTTTCGGGAATGACATTTAATGGGGGAGAGTTCTTTTTGAACTTGTGCTTAATTTCCATATCTTTGTGGGGAGTGCGGCTGTGGAATGTTATAGGGGCTATCTTGTATCTTTATAAACTCCTTGATGAATGCATTTAGCTTCGGCTATATGATTGCATCTAAAAATTTGATATGTTGTTCTCTTTTGGTCATGAAGTATCTCTATGAAAATTTCATTAGGATCCCACTAGTTTTCGTACCTTTTCCAATTTATATTGACAAAAGGGGGAGAATTAATGTGTAGTTCACACTACAAATACATATGGTTTACGGATCATTATGTAAGGGGGAGTGGTTTTCATGTGAGATGAAGTATTGACTAAGGGGGAGTGATACATATCACCATAGTATTGTTGTCAAAGTTGTGATACAATTGAACTTTGATGATGTGTAATAATACTATGACACTGTATAATTACAATGATTGAGAGCTATTGTTTTCTCATTGTTATAACTACGGATCTTCAACAACGATGATGCTGACTTGAACACATTTGGAATCATTAGAGTACTTGGAAGTGACGAAGATTTCGAGTAATGTTGAAGAACCAAGGAGATCAAGCATTTGGATGAGAAGATACAAGGTTTATTTATTTTGTAATCCATATGTATTGACAAGTTTGTCACTAAAATTGACAAAGGGGAGATTGTTAGAGCACCTCGCTTCTGGTCGAACTCGTAAGCGTTGCTATCTCAAGCTTGTTTGTCAAGTTTAGTTGCCAAAACTATAAGTCTGGATTTCTAGTCTACTTATAGCTAAGTCTCGTGTAGTTGAGCTTTAGACTCCACGGCGTTCATCGAATGAAGACGAAGAACTACTCAGGGAAACTTGTGGAACTTCATCAACAAAAAGGTATGTGGAGTTTGATGGAGAAACAATACGTTTCAACATTTTCGAGACGATGAGATATCCTAGTGATGTCCACTCTTGTTTCTCCATTGATGTTATGGATACATTGGCACAACAAATGTTTGAATTAAATGGTGATGACGCTTTGGAAACCGTATTAACTACATCCATGGATAATGGTGTAGAGTGTGGTAATGAAGTCAAGGAAGCCCTTGGTGATCTTAATTCACTACAAGGATGCCCTAAACTCATAATATCTCTTTTATTTCTTTACCATGCGGTGATGAAAAGCTTGTACCTTCAATTGTTAAATCTCCAAAGTTAGAATTGAAACCTCTTCCCGATCACCTAAATTACTTGTACTTGGGTGATAATGAAGAGTTACCTCGTGATTGTTTCTAATGAGCTTAGTGATTTACAGAAAAAACTTATAAGGGTGCTAAGGAAGTACAAGACGGCCATAGGATGGACAATCGCCGATATCAAGGGTATAAGCCCTGCACGTTTGTATGCACAAGATTCGTTTGGAGGACGATGCAAAGCCTACAAGGGAAGCGCAACGTCGTTTGAACCCTCCCATGATGGAAGTTCTGAAAAGGAGATACTCAAGCTTTTGGAAGTGGGTGTTATCTACCCCATATCCGATAGCAAGTGGGTAAGCCCGGTACAAGTAGTACCAAAGAAATCGGGTGTGACAGTGGTGGAGAATGATAAGAATGAACTTGTCCCAACTCATGTGCAAACCCGGTTGGAGGGTTTGTATTGATTATAGAAAATTGAATGCCACTACTAGGAAAGATCATTTTCCATTGCCTTTTATTGATCAAATGCTTGAACGTTTAGCTGGACACTCTTATTATTGCTTCCTTGATAGCTATTCAGGTTACAATCAGATTGTGATAGCGCCGGAGGATCAAGCGAAAACCACTTTCACTTGTCCTTTCGGTACTTTTGCTTATAGAAGGATGCCTTTTGGCTTTTGCAATGCTCCAGCTACCTTTCAAAGGTGTATGATAAGTATCTTCTCAGAATATGTTGAAAACATAATCGAAGTATTCATGGACGATTTTAGTGTCTTTGGTGATTCATTTGACCTTTGCTTGAACAATTTGTCTCTAATCCTTGAACGATGTGTTGAAACAAACCTTGTGCTGAATTGGGAGAAGTGCCATTTTATGGTAACTCATGGCATAGTTTTAGGCCATATAATATCTTCTAAAGGCTTGGAAGTTGATAAATCTAAGATAGACCTTATTCGTGCTTTAACCCCTCCCACTACGGTGAGGGAGATACGCTCTTTTTTTGGTCATGCAGGTTTCTATCGAAGATTCATCAAGGATTTTTCCAAGATAGCATCACCACTTTGTAACTTATTGCAAAAAGATGTGGTTTTTAACTTTGATGAAAAGTGTATGGTGGCATTCAATCGTTTGAAAGAACTTTTGATTTCAGCCCCTATCATTAAACCACGGGATTGGAGCAAGCCTTTTGAGCTCATGTGTGATGCAAGTGACTATGCGGTTGGTGCGGTGCTTGGGCAACGTGTGGGGAAGATTCCTCATGCTATTTATTATGCTTCTAGAACGTTAAATGAGGCCCAACAAAACTACACAACCACTGAAAAAGAGTTATTAGCCATTGTTTTTTCTTTAGAAAAGTTTCGCTCTTATCTAATTGGTACAAAAGTTGTTGTCTTTTCTGATCATGCAGCGCTTAAGTACTTGCTTACAAAGAAAGAGGCGAAACCGAGACTCATACGATGGATTTTACTCTTGCAAGAGTTTGATATTGAGATCAAAGACAAGAAAGGAATTGAGAACACCGTTGCGGATCACTTGAGCCGTCTTGCTGTGGACAAGGAAGCTATCCCATTGCGTGAAAGTTTCCCGGATGAGCAACTATTCTCAATTGCCTTTGGAGAACCATGGTATGCCGATATTGTGAATTACTTAGTTTCTAAACAAATCCCAAAGAACTTGTCTCGTGCTGAGAGGGACAAACTTAAGAAGTTAGGGAACCAATACATATGGGATGATCCATACTTATGGAAACATGGTAGTGACCAAGTAATACGAAGGTGCGTTCCCGAATCTGAATTTAATTCTATCTTGTCTTTTTGTCACTCCTATGCTTGCGGAGGACATTTTGGGAGTAAGAGAACCGCTCACAAGGTACTTGAAAGTGGTTTCTATTGGCTAACTTTGTTTAAGGATGCACATATATTTTGTACAACTTGTGATAGGTGCCAAAGAACCGGCAATCTAGGTGCCCGAAATCAAATGCCACAAACTTTTATTCAATTTATTGAAGTTTTTGATGTATGGGGTATTGATTTTATGGGGCCTTTTGTCAACTCCCATGGGAATTTTTATATCTTACTTGCGGTTGATTATGTCTCGAAATGGGTGGAAGCTAAGGCCACCCCAACTAATGATTCTAAAGTGGTTCAGATTTTGTGCAAGCTAATATTTTTGCAAGGTTTGGAATTCCAAGAGCCATAATTAGCGATGGGGGTTCTCACTTCAAAAACAGGATTTTACAAAGCTTGTTGACGAAGTACAATGTGTCGCACAATATTGCAACACCTTATCATCCCCAAACAAATGGACAAGCCGAGGTGTCTAACCGGGAGGTGAAATCCATTCTAGAGAAGACGGTGAACCCAACAAGGAAAGATTGGAGCATGCGACTTAATGATGCTTTGTGGGCTTATAGAACCGCATACAAGACACCTATCGGGATGTCTCCCTTTAGGCTTGTGTATGGTAAACCTTGTCATTTACCCGTTGAAATTGAGCATAAGGCGTTTTGGGCTATTAAACAATGCAACATGGAGATGGATGGGGCTGGAAAGCAAAGGAAGTTACAACTCCAAGAGCTAGAGGAGCTTCGTAATGATGCAATTGAAAGCTCACGGATTTACAAAGAAAAGACGAAAGCATTTCATGATAACATGATTTCTAGAAAATAATTTTGCATTGGGCAGAAAGTGCTTTTGTTTAATTCTCGCTTGCATTTATTTCCGGGTAAATTAAGGTCACGATGGACCGGACCTTTTATTGTTACTAATGTGTTTTCTCATGGTGCAGTGGAAATTCGTAGCATAGCTACAGGGAAAGAACTTAAAGTTAATGGGCACCGGTTGAAACCATATTATGAGAATTTTACTTCCGAAGTGGTGGAAGGAGTTAACTTTGTGGATGTACTCCCTCTGGAGGAGTCATAGAAAGCAAGGAGATAGTCGGGCTGACGACTTTAAACCAAGCGCTAAATGGGAGGCAACCTATCGGATGAGTATTTCTTATCTTGTATTTATTTCTTGTCTTGTTTTTAGCTTTTTCTTGTCTTGTTTTTATTTTTTCTGATTTCTTGTCATATATCTTGTTAGAATTTCCCACCTTGACTTACTTTGGACGATTCAATTTACATTGAGGACAATGTAAAGTTTAAGTGTGGGGGAGTGGTAAAGCATTTGCGTTGTAAATTTTTGAAAATTTTCAACTTTTGTGTAAAATAGTGAATAAGAAAACTCCAACTTGTGGTTAGTCTAGAGTCACATAGTATACATGTCGCTAAGATTACATCGAGATTCTCATAAGAGTGACTGAACTTAGAGATGACAGAGAACATGATCGGGTTTCTTAATTGTATGAGAGTTAAAGTTATATTTAACCATGCCAGTGGCAAATAAGGTGCAGACTGAATTCGGTATTAGAGTAGTGGTCCCCTATAGTGGAGACTACCCATGTTACATAATGTGAGGCACCAACCTTCAATTCTTTGTACCTGTCTAAATTTATGCTTTTAGAGTGTGTGTCACCGTACGTAAATTCCGGGCAGAATGGTGAGCTGCCCAACCTCCCACCATAGAAGCACTATTTTGATCTCTTGAGTGCTATTTTTATCAATCATGATGGTGACATCGAATTGCTAACTTACATACCACTTGTAATCTTGTTCGCAGTTAGCACCATCCACCTTATCTCTCTCTACACCAACAGATCCATAGAAACACCATCATCATCAACAAGAGGAGCATTACAAATTTGAAGGAAAGTTGAAGACGTTCAAGGTTGACAAGAAACATTACAGAATTGAGCAGATTTCAGATTCAAGTATAGCAACAAAACAAGGAGCAGAATTTTTATAAGTTGAAGACTATTGTACAAGAGTGAAGATTATCAAGATGAGAGTTCGAGAAGTTTATGATATCAAGACATACAAGTTGTGAAGAATCAAGCGGTAAAGTACTTACACCATGGCCTTGTACTAACATTTTTTTATTTTATTTGTATTTTACTTTCTCTTGTCTTAAAAAAAAATAATAATAATAATAATAATAAAAAAAGACAAGAGAAAATTTCTTTAGGTTCATTACTAGTTTTATTGTTTAATTTCGTTTTTATTTTGTATTTGTTTTATTTTTCTTGTCTTATAAAAAATAAAAATTAAAAAAAAAAACAGAAAGAAAAAATTAAAAAAAAAATTGAGAGACAAGAAAAATCCATTGTACCATATTTTGGTTCGTTTTTGGTTTTGTGTTCATTTAATAAAGCCAATGGAAGAATAAATATTCATAATGAAGTTTCAAGCAACAAGAAATTAGAGGAAAGAGTCATATTGTCAAGATTCTACGAAGTTCAAGAGTTATCATCAAGAGTTGAAGACCGAAGATGAAGATGAAGACATCGATTGAAAACCGAAGACGTTTCTATGGATGCTGTGAGAATGGTGCTAGCTGCACGTCGAACGGATAACGAGGTAAGTGAGCATATTCCCACCTTCGTTAAGTGGTTGATTTCCTTTCTTAGAGATCGTCAGAGAAATGGGTTTTCAAAAATTATAAAAGATGTGGGTTTTCAAAACAATTCGGAGGGTTTTTGCCTTCCTACCATTCAACGTGTCGCAGGATTCTCTCTTCAATCTTACCTGGACACATGTGTGACCCATAAAAAGCTATTTATTATTGAGAGCAATATCATAAAACCCTTTCTTGTGAGGTAGAGTCGAGACTTTCGATCACTCCGAACCCGAATTTCTTTCGATAAGGGATGGTTATTTCTCTCTCAACTTTTAAGGATGAGATTGTGTTCATTTATGTGTCTAACTTCTTATGACTAGTGTGCAGAATTTCTATGTCTTCTTAGCACGTTGGATACTATCATTTCGGAGAACTAGTAAGTTGGAAAAGTAGGTTTTGTGGGTATATCTCTAGTAAACCCTCACGAGACTATAACTCGTCCACTAGGGACACCTAGGGGTTTAAAGGCTTGTTATACGTGCTAAGTGTGACCGTAGCCTCGACGACACGGAGTTGTATGTATGATTTAGAATTGTTTTGTTTGATTTGCTTGAGGACTAGCAAAGTCTAAGTGTGGGGGAATTTATAATTAAGCAAGGGAAAGAAAGGATCGTTCCCACATAGAGGACTTGGGTTGTCAATATGTTTTGGTATCTTATAAGTAACACGGGGGTTTTCTGATTTTTATAAAATTAAAACTAAAATAAAAGCAAATAATAAAATAAACACGCAAATCAAGGTTGTGGAAATATTGGATAAAGGTTTCATCTTCAATTGTAAACAAGTTTTTGAATGTATGAATAGAATTCGTATTTAATCTCGCTATCATCAAAAGCCCTAGAATATCTTATTGCAAGAATACTCCATAAATTTCCTAAGTCATCAACACACACATTAGAGTTGCGTATGTGAATTCTACCTAAAGAATAACCTAACGCCTTGCGCTAATTAAGTTCAATTCCTAGGAGCATTAAGTTTCAGAAATAGGCTAATCAATGCAATTGTAATACATTGCGCACATAATTCGAACGAAGGTCAATTTCTACATATGACTACAAGGATGTATCACTACAAACCATAATCATATCATGCTACTCGTATTCAAGGTTATCGCTCGATGATGAACCCTAAAATAGCTATAGATATGGATGTGAGTTCAATTAATTCTAGACTTAACTAAACAAACATTCAATCATATTGCAATACATCAATCATGCAATTATTATAACCCGTAGAAATCAAACAATGATTTTGAGAGAAAACTAATTCATAAAAATCATAACTTGTTTTCAAAATCCAACTACATCTTTAACCAATAATAATAAATCAACTACTTGGATTTTTGGAAATCATCACAAAGAGTTTAGAAGAATCTATGTGAAACCCTAGAAAATAAGTAGAAGCCTCCTTAATGGAGATCTCCAGGTTTAGAGAAAGAGTTTTCTATTTATATGCTTCTCCCATTCCAAAAGGATACTCTTTCCAAATTTAGGTCTTCTCAAAACCCATCTCCAAGTGGTCCACCAAGCCCATGTGAGGAAAATACCCATGTGAAAATCTCTGTCCAAAATTGTTCGACGGAATTGATGACGTCATCGCCGGAATCTGGTCGTCGGTGCCGGAATTTGTCACCGGAAATTTGTCTCTGGCCACCTGAGTAATCAGAAACTGTCACCAGGCAATTGCATACTTCCAGCACCTCAACTCTACTTCTCTGCAATTCAAACATTCACAAAATACCATCTAAGCCAATTCCTTGTTCTTGCGAAAACGTACCCAAAAGCGTAGCTCCAAACTCATATATGCCGCGGCCGAATCATGCATCCAACACATACCCCCTTCGCGATTCACTGAAATATTATGATCCATACTCTAAGCTCTGAAATCCGACATCCCGGGCTAGTACCACCGGCTCGCCATTCTTGCCCAATTTTCGCACCATTTCTGCAGCTGGAAACTATCTCAGGCCATACTTTCATAATCCAACCATCTTTCATTACTAACAGCAACTACCACTTGCTTCAGCTGTATTTCCTTGCGGCAATGCATCAAATCCCTGTCCTAACATTCATCTATTGCATACTCAATTTCAATCACTGGTTCCTCAGCTAACTTGCCGCACCTTCATACTTCATTCACTGCCATTCATCTATTGCAGAAACAACTCATTGCAGTACCAATTGCAAAATCTCACGCCAAATCCAGCTTCTGGCAGTTGCTCTGCAACTCCAATTCTAGCCTTCTCCATATGCAGCAACAGCATGCCTTCAACCTGCAGTCCAATCGCAACCATTGCAACACCGCTGCTTCATCGTGCAATTCAGTTCAGCTACCTTGCAGCTGCCACCGGCAAAACAAACCCATTCTGTCACATAAGATGCTTCACTTCAACTCATTTATTTGTTACCCGCTTCACTCACGAACCATCAAGACTTCTACTGACCTTTTGGCAATCAACAATCTCATTCAAACACAAAGATCACAAAGATCGGTTGAGCCGCAACATCCATTTCCCTGATCCACTCATTCACTACAACAAAGCCATTCCACCAAAGAATTCCAAAATATCACGGATAAAACCAATTCCACTTCTCACCGCTCAAAGACCATAACCCATTTCCTAACTGCACCAGCTTCTCTGCCTCTTGGCTATCTACTCCCACTTCATGCCATCAATACTCGTATCCTGTAGCTTCACATACATAGCACCATTGCTTGCAGCTTCAAAATCTGACTTCTACAACATCAGATCCACGGCAACGGTAACAGCCTCACCAGTCTCTTGTATTCCTGCAAATCCGTAGCACCATCATCTTTATTCTGCATCACCAGAATCAAGCCTTGAGCCAGTTGCTCACTCAGCTTCAGTGCAGCTGCAATTACAGCTCAACCCTTGCATCACAACTACATTCCTTCCATCTGCAATACTGTCCTTCCTCGGCTTACGAGATCAGCCTACAACTACTTCCTTGTTGGCTGTTAACATAGCCAACTGCAATTTCTCTGCCTGTCTAGCCACAGTACAAGCCAAACAACAATCCACCATGCAAACCCAATTTCCAGATTCATCTAGGATTCTAAAACACGTCTTCAATCTACTTCGTTGATCATAAATCCAACCACGACAACTTCCATGTCATCCCTGTCTTGTCGGCTCCTGTTTTCATGTATCTCAACATAAAATAAGTCCTGGCCTTTCTTGAACTCGTGAATTTCTTATAACCCATCGTGTATGACCCTAAGACCCATGGCTAGCCATAACTGAGATAGTGGGGTGAACCATTGGCAACTGATCTTGAGCTTGTGTAGCACTGGTGGCTCAGGCCTTTCAACGAACAGGTTGCGTGCGTCTGGCAATCTTATGATGGTTATGCACTGGCTGTACATTTGAATTGCACAACCCCTTCCTAACAAAACTCAATGGAAGTAGCTCCTTCTTTTCTCCCTGATTTGTCCAGCTGAAATGAACCCAAATCCTCTTGACTCGAGTTTGAGCATAAACCCAACTCCTTATTCTTGTCAAACCTTCAAAACCCATCTTAGTCTTCTCCGTTCATGGCTACAAATCGACGGCAGCAGCAGCAGGTATTCTTCCCTATTAAGAATTCAAATGTAAAACAAACCCATATTTTCTAGGCCATTCAGAACATCAAATCACCATTAATCTTCATTATATACTGCCAGACTCGTATAAGCTTGCTAATCTTCTCCGTTCATTAATTAGTCACCTCCAATTTCAGTGGCAGTAAACTGAAGTTCTTCCCTGTGTTTCCAGCTTGTACCTAAACCCAGCAAATCTACCGTGTCCTTGCTTCCTTGATTCACACCCAATTAACCCATGGCAAGTACTTACACGAGCTGGCACCAGCGGCAGGTCTTGGTGCAACCACGAGAGAGAGATAGACCGGTGCAGTGATGAACAAACTTTGGCCATGAGTTGATTTGAATTTCAACCTAGATTTCCCTGTATAAGTTGAAGTTGAAATGGTGGCCCTTAACGAGTGCCTGTCTGTATTTATCAGTCCCAACTGAAATCATCGAGTAACATCTGTTTTGACACTTTAAAGCCATGTTGTTTCTCTACTTCAGCTCCACCAATGCCCAATGACTCTAAGCGATGAATTAAGCTCCGTTTTGCATCTTTTTTATCGCACGACTCCAAAGTACCTGCAAAATGCAAATAAAGCGTAATATACAAATAATACAAGAGAAATATTAAAGAAAAGCATAAGAAAATGATATTCAAAAGATGTATTTTAGGCTCCTATCAGTAAGTGAGCATATTCCCACCTTCGTTAAGTGGTTGATTTCCTTTCTTAGAGATCGTCAGAGAAATGGGTTTTCAATGATTATAAAAGATGTGGGTTTTCAAAACAATTCGGAGGGTTTTTGCCTTCCTACCATTCAACGTGTCACAGGATTCTCTCTTCAATCTTACCTGGACACATGTGTGACCCATAAAAAGTTGTTTATTATTGAGAGCAATATCATAAAACCCTTTCTTGTGAGGCAGAGTTGAGACATTCGATCACTCCGAACCCGGATTTCTTTCGATAAGGGATGGTTATTTCTCTCTCAACTTTTAAGGATGAGATTGTGTTCATTTATGTGTCTAACTTCTTATGACTAGTGTGCAGAATTTCTATGTCTTCTTAGTGCGTTGGATACTATCATTTCGGAGAACTAGTAAGTTGGAAAAGTAGGTTTTGTGGGTATATCTCTAGTAAACCCTCACGAGACTATAACTCGTCCACTAGGGACACCTAAAGGTTTAAAGGCTTGTTATACGTGCTAAGTGTGACCGTAGCCTCGACGACACGGAGTTGTATGTATGATTTAGAATTGTTTTGTTTGATTTGATTGAGGACTAGCAAAGTCTAAGTGTGGGGGAATTTGATAGGTGTCATAAACACCTTCATTTATATCTATAGTTTATGCTTTCTTCGCTAGTTTTCTTGTAAATTATGTATCTTATGTTTGTTTTTGAGTATTTAGGTACTTTGGAGTCATTTGGAATAAAAGAAGAAGAGACATTGAAGAGAAGAAGTGAATCTGAGAAGTAAGAGATGGATGATGTTGGTGAAAGAATTCAAAGAAGAGCAAAAGCGTCATTTCTGGAGCAAATGTTGTTGATGGAGCTCGGCCAAGGATAAAGGGGCTATTGTGGAGTCACTAAATGTTGCCATTTGGTGGCTTAAATCCAATTACTGTGTGCCTATACTCTGGGGTTCTCAGAGCTGGGGCGGTTATATCCAACTTCAGTTCCTACACAAAACCTAAGATTCAGAGAGAAATCATTTCTCTCATTATTTCTCTCTGTCTGTATGAATGGTGGCATCTAAAAATCAGAGAAATGACGAGATTCAGAGAGGAATGGAGTTTGCTGTTGAAAGATCCAAAAGCTGATGTTGCTGGTGTTTAATTAGAAGACGATGAGTCTAAAGATCGATGGATTCACAGATTTTAGAATGTAATTTGGGTTGTTCTTCTAAGTTGAAATCAGAGTTAGGGTTTGAGAATGGAAGAATTTGAGTACCAAAATGAAGAAATCATTGTAAGAATCAAGATGGGTTTGCTGCGATTTATTGATGCTGGTGATTGTCATGGGTATGAGATGTTTGTTGGCTTAGGGTTTATGTTGCTGGCAAGCAGTGATGGTCTCTGGTAGAGATTAAGGTGAGCAAGATGCTGAGATGGGTGTTGCCCATTTGAAGATTCAACAGCTGTAGATGGTGAAATTGGTGGATTCGAGAGATGGTGGTAATGGCTGGAGTTTACAGGGGGTTTAGGCACACATTGATGGTGGTATTGAACAGATTTGAGATGCCGAAAAAGAGGAAGAAAACCAAATGTTTATAGCCTGATTTCATGAGCAGAAGCAATGAGTTTTCAAGAGCACTTCGATTGCAACTAGAACAAGGAGAGATGGCTCGAACTAGTGGTGGAAGTATGGGTCTGTGTCATTGATATGATGTTAATGGAGGAGATTAAGACAGGTATTGAAGCTGCAACAAAGAAGATTACATGGGTTTGAACTTTGAAGTGATTTTATGAGATTGATGATTTTGCAGGGATATAGAGTGTGTTTGATGAATGATATAGAAATGGGTTGTGAATTATTGTGAAATTGCAGGTTGAGACTCATACAACAACAAAGTATGTGTTGATGTGTCTGAATTTTGCGAGTTTACAATGGGTGCTGGCAGGTATATCGGCAGTCTACAAACTAATCTGGTGTTGTTAGTTAGCCAGAGCAAGGGCGTACCAGGAATTAGGTGAAGATTGCAGGTGGAATCGAGGATAGCCATGGGTCTGGTATTGTCTTGAAGTTGCAGGAAGATTTGAATGGTTGCTGTTGTTGGGTTTGATGGAGTTGGTGATGGTCTGGTTGCGGTTGAGTTGTTGAGGGTGGCACTGCAATGTGGCAGATGTTAGTCCAGGGGAATGGGTCTTTGTTGCTGAGCCTAAAATGGAGATGAGGTGGATGTGTGCTAGTGATTGCAGGGTAGCTAGAGTGGGAGATGATTGTGCTCATGGTGGTTGTTGTTGTTGAATGTGGTGATTGTAACAGATTGTATGTGAATTACAGGGAATGAATATGAAATGGGTGAGAACAGTTTGAGAGGGAGATTTTGGAGATTTCAGCTAGAGGAGTTAGGTCGTTTCGCAGGTGAATGGGAGATTGCAGTGTCATGGCAGGTGGTGTTGGTGCAAGAAAGGAAATGGGTTTGAATGTGTGTTGGTGGTAATGTTTTGAGCTGAGTGCTGGAGGCGAATCTTGTGTGCAGTCCGTGATTGGGGGTTGTCTCAAGAATGGTCTGGGATTGCAGGAAGTAGCCTGAGATTGTGATGATGGGTCTGATGACTGAGCTGAAGCAATGGCAGAGAAGGAATCAGAAGTGGTTCATAGTAGTGGTATTGTAGCTGAAATGGACTGAATGTTGGTGAAGATGCAGAACGGGTTTTGTGGAATGAATGCAGGTGCCAGTGGTATCAAGAGTACATGATTGCAGTTGTAATTGCGAGCTATGAGGGGAAGCTACAGCCATCATGGCTGGACTGAACTGATGAAGCTCCATCCTAGCGCAACAAAGGATATGGCCTGTGCAACCCAACTGATTCAGCCTTGACCAGTTAGCTCACTCATCCAAGTCAGATGCTGAATCGGTCTTAACTCAGATGACCCGGTTTGACTCGGCTGAACCTTGACCGAGTTGACCCAGTTGACTGGTGACCGATTTGACTTTGCCGGTCACCTGAACTATTTTCTGGTGACTCTTTCAGCCAATTTCCGGCCATAATACCAGATTTCCGGCGACCACTTTTGGGGTATATTTTCTATATGGGTATTTGCACACACATGGGCTTGGTGGACCACATGGGCTTTGGGCTATGAAGACCTAGTTTTGGAAGTTGGAGAAAAGCTACAAAAGGAGAAAGTTTCTACAACTTTGGATATCATCTTATTCTTGGAACTTGGAGAGCCGCTTTTGTTTACGCTTCTAGGGTTTGCTTTTGTTCATCTTCTTTTATTCAATTAATATTTTTATGATGAACTCCATAGCTATGAGAAGCTAAAAACATATTATTGGTTATGGGATAAAGTTGATTTCTCAACATGTTATATGATTCAATGAATTAGTTTTGTCTCAATATTTTATTGTTTATGATTCATTAATAATATTGTCATATGATTTGATTGTTTGTTTGGTTGAGTCCGGAATCAATCCGATTTACTTTCATCTCTATTGCTAGATTAGGATTTTCAATACGAAATAGTTGTTTATCCCTGATTCTAAGTAGCATAGTGTGGTTATTACTTGTAGTGATACATCTTTATAATTGCATATGAATCATAACCTTGGTTAAATTGAATTAGTGCTTTTACACGTTTGATTGCCTTGATTAGTCTTATTCCATAGAACTTATTGCTTTTAGGGAGTTAAATCTAATTGTGCTTTTACACTTTAGGTTGCATACTAGGAAGAATTCACATATGCATCTTTTAATGTGGTTGTGATGAAATCAGGGAATTAGCGGGATATACTTGCTATCAAGGTATCCTAGGACTTTTAGTAAATGAGAGATTAAAATACCAATTCTAATCATTGATGATAATACATGTTTGTGAATGATACTATCCCGTGACCAATATCTTCTCTCTATTGATTATTCCAATTATTTGCTTTGCTTTATTTTATTTTTACTTTAGTATTTCGCTAAAACAACAAAAATCCCCCCTTGGTTACCTTAGAAACTGAAAATCGCATAACAACAATTGCCTCTCTGTGGAAACGAACTCTTCCTTACCTTGTACTTCATTTATATTTAGTGAGTAAGAAAGTGAAATTATTTTTGACGCTTACGACAGCGATCAGGTACCAAATACACCACAATCTTTTTGTCTCAACCTATTAAGATACACCTTGTATAATATTTTCGATCTAATAAAGAATAAATACCATTTCAAACAAGGTGATCAATCGCAGGAGTGAAAATACTTTAAATATAATATAAAGACAATTATAATATGAAAATAAAGTAAAGCACACACCAGAATTTCGTTAATGAGGAAAACTACAATATTGTAGAAAAATCCCAGGACCTAGTCCACTTTTGAATA
Organism: Papaver armeniacum; assembly: GCA_023531295.1. Lineage (NCBI taxonomy): Eukaryota > Viridiplantae > Streptophyta > Magnoliopsida > Ranunculales > Papaveraceae > Papaver > Papaver armeniacum. The sequence goes on along the minus strand of JAJJWW010014051.1, from coordinate 157,218 downwards.
ATCAACGAATTAATACGCCACAAAAAGTAAACCTGCAAATTCGTGTAGACTAGACCAAGCAATCTAAAATCCTAGTTACTCAGATTCAGTAGTATTCTAGTTTTGATAACATCTAGCATAATCTGAGTTCTTAATAGACTTTAGAATACTAGATATCCTAGCAGAACAGATGTTCTCTTTAGGACTGGATGTAGTAGATCTTCTTAATGGTTCACAATAATTTTTGGTACTAATATTTCAACTGGTAAGACAAGATTCCTTTGGATCGTATTCTAAATAGTTAAAGGATCAAGACTGTTCGGTAACCAAACTCACTTTCCAATCACAATACCGGAATATATAATAAAAGCCCAGTTTAGGATCTTCCGTTTGAGATCTGTTACCAGACAACTCCTTGGTTAAGAGATCAATCAAGACAATGACTACCGAAATAACCAATCTTGATTACAAGGTTTATGATAAAATCACAAACAACTTGTAGATCTTAAAAGACTTATGTATATCGAGATAAAATTCTTTCCAATCAAGTCGTAGAAAGTCATACCAAGATCAAAAAGAAAAACAAAGTCTTCAAATCTTCAAAATCTTCAATCTTCGATTTAATCTTCAAAGTAACAACATGCAAAACCACTTGATTCCTCTATTGATTTGTTGCACAGAACGAAACCTATTAACAATGGCAAATCAATAGTAGATCACTTAGATATGTAGTAGTCAAATCTTCAAAGTCTTGATTGTCCTTACATCAGAAGAGAATGGCCATGAAATAAACAAGAACTTGTACAGAAGATAACTGACTCGTTCGTTATCTTCAAATCAAAGAAAACTAAAATAACAATATGGTCATTCTAGTATCCCACAAACGGTACTCGTAGACGCTTCTTGATCCCAAAGAAATCTTTAAACTAGCGGACGTAAGAGATTTCACATAATCAGGTCACTTTCCTCTCCATAATAGAATTACAAGTAATTCTATTTAGTCGGCTACACCAGAAACAACAAAGATAAAGTTTGCCTGGCTTAGGATCAGTTTGTAAGTTGAACAAACTTCTCTATTTATAGACCAAGGTATTTTGGATACCACGTAATTACTAAATTCCGAAAATTCTCAAAGATATGCAACAATACATATTTTCAGTTTTGTAGAAATTACAACTAATACCAATTTATATACCTTAAGTATCAAGGAATATATTTGAACAACATAATGTCGACATCTTGAACTTTAATATTATGCAAACACAATTTCCAAAATCACACAAACCCTAAAGTGTACGTGACATTATAAATCAGTTTTGCGTAAGTGGGTCGGTTCTATCTTATAAAGATAAATAGGTAGGGATCGGTTCTACCTTAGTTCCCAAGATAGGTTGGGATCGGTTATACCTTATAAGAACATATAGATAGGGATATGTTCTACCTTATAAAGATAAATAAGTAGGGATCGGTCCTTCCTTGGATTTCCAATAAAAACGAGACCACCAATCCACTTGATTTCTTTCAACTACGAAACAAGTTCATAAGTCTACTAGCTTAAACTCATGTAATAAAACATCGTTTTCTAGGCATGATATCAATCCTAAGTTCATTACACAATCTAGTAACAAGTTACAAATATTATGTCGATGTCGCAATTACGAAGTTCAAAAGATAAGCGTTATACTTCGTAATTCAATATACCAAAGTTGTAAAACAACTTGTATATTCTTCCTTGACATTTTGATCATAATAATATGATCAAGTCTCTAATACTATATCTTCATATATATAACTTCACATGTTATGTTTTCAATGAATAACGACTTGAAAGAAACATGATAGAAATGGAACAAGTCAAGTATGTAGTTACTAACCTCAAGCTAAAGGATAATGTATTTTTTGTCTTAAATCCATCTTCAGATCTTCGTGAGAAACTAGAACAAGTTTAAATATTTCTATTATTCCTAGTCTAAACTAACAAAGTTGAATCTAGTTCACATATTAAGCGACTCGAATTTCAGAACTAAATATGATAACCAAACTTGACATACCGACGTTTGGGAGGTTCAACCGAGCGGTGCTCTAACAGTTCAACACATAGAGAACGGAGTCTGTTAACGTTATTTGATCAAAATGTATATCCACAAATCTTGAATCACTATATTTGTATTAGTCAATCCTCAAACAAACTTGAGTAGCCTTATATCATAAGAGAAGGACCATAGAATAAACAACTTTGATTTATCAAGATAATTATATCGTTAGTTCTTAATCAAATCAATTAATCGAAAACCCAAATATTAATAAAATTTAGTTTCCTACCAACAGTACTACTAAAAGCTTATTAATCCCAAAGAAGATTATAAGCGAAACAATGCAAGATGTTTCACCTAATTATATTACTCATCTTTCTTTATAATAAGGGAAACAATGCAAGATGTTTCACCTAATTATATTACTCATATCTCTTAATAAGTTGGCTTCCCAAACAATCACTTAAGATGTGTATTCAAGGGATGAGTTTATAGAATACAAGACTCCACTATCTATAGTATTATGGCCAAGCTTGTGTGGAATACAAGATAATGCCGAATCCGAAAAATCCTTAAGATTTGTATTAAATATATAATTATATACCATTCAACAAACCCTCACTTCATTTTCATCTTCATATTGTCGGATACCAGCAGTTTAAACACGAGTACTTTGATGGAGTATACCTATTACCTTTTTAACCACACTTGGCAGTATATTCCAACTTATAAACCTGAATCGTTCATACTTGGCCACTAATATTATCTAGCACACATCATTTACTTTACTAATATAGTTGTTGATGGTGGATTTTTGACGAGGCTAAAATTATAAAATCATAATTTTGTATATTTTTTCCCTCTGGTTGAGGCGACGTTCCTCCGAATATGTCTGTCGGCTTACTCATTAGATCACTCAATGTCCTATGATATATGAAATTCATATTTTATGATTTAGACATGAAAGCTCATGTCACGATGATCTCGAATATGTAACTTTGAGATCCAGTTCGGAGATCCAAGAGTGTGTAGCCTCTTCAGAGCATGTATGGATATGTAATTATTAAAGTCTCTTAGTTGAGCTTTCAATATTCTGCATATTTCGTCATTTATACTGAGAAATTCCAGTATTCACTTTTATACAAAATCTTAATGATTGGACGACTCCTAGATGGATTAATCACTAGTATAGAGCAATAACATCTTCAGGATGTCGCAAATATTCCCTGACTATGGAGAATAAATGTTCTAAACGAGTATGATGCATCTACTATCTCACACCTCGATTCTCGAATAAATATAATGATCCTAGACAGATTGTCTGCTAGTATAGAGCCATCAATTAACTAATTCTAGTGCGGTATTCATTAATTGAATTTCTAGAAAATATTTTATTTTTAACATAATATTTTATTACTAAAATTCACGGCTTTTCCCAGCAGAATTCCATGGATTAGTAATAAATATTCACCTTTTCGGGCATATGGGCCACTACCGAGTAAGCCCCGAGAAATGGTGCGAGTGTACGGGATCGGGCCCACCGGCTAGCCGGCCATGGCCAGTCCCACGCCTCTCCACTTCTTTTATTTTATTATTATTCCATAACTCTTGACTCCCACATTCATGCAAACTCTTAGTTTTCCATATTTATTCAAATATTGCTCAATTCTCCAAAAAGCCTAGTCCCACGACTATTAGGTCTTTTTCACCAATAAATATTAAAATATCATTACTTTAATATTCTAAAATATTGGACTTTTGAGCAAAAACCCTACTTGCTCATTCATGCAAAAATTGAGAGTTTCAGTCAAGATCAAACTCTTCTGAAATACAAAATATTGCACAAACGTCCAACAAATATGCCAAAATTCTCAGGAATGGACGGTCGTCAACATGATGGCCCCTGCACCACCATGGACGGACCTGGCTAGTCCACTTGGCCATCATGGCCAGACGGTCCCATATTCCTTAATCTATTTTGGATAATCTTCACTTGGCTAATCCTCCATATTTGGTGAATCCTTTTCCACCGGTTGGACAATCCTCCATACACCGCTTAGCCGGTATCTCCACCACCAATGGACGGTCCTCATACCTATTGGTTGGTCAATATATTTACTCACATTGGACAACTCTCCGATCCAGGGCTTCCTAAAATTAGGGTTTCAGACTTATGATAATTCTAATAAACGTCACTAATTTTCATGTTGATCCAACTATCAATATTTTAATTAATACTTAATGTCCGGTCATGCTACCAACGTTTTTGTTGCATAACTGTCCGAGAAACAACATGACATTGGATGACCATCCACTTGGTCGACCATCCAATAATTATTGGATAGCCATCGATCATCCAATATTTATCAATACTCTAATTCCTACTTTGTCATTCGAAAATTCATGACATAGTAGATCAGGAATGAGTATTTTACATAACTCAACAATATTTGATTTCATGTCAAATGCTCGACATATCAGAATAGGTCCATGATCGAGCAATCTCATTAGACCAAGGTTCGTCAATCTAAATCATTCGAGCATCGTTGCTACCTCAACTGGTACAATGATATGTCACAATTCATCAGACTCGATGTCCGTGCATTATCGTTGTCCTAGTAGACACCTTATGCTCAATCCATGAGTCACAAAGCATATAAATTCGTCAATTATGCTCGACTGATCAAGGCTAAGACTCATGGTCTAGTCAAGTCAAGAATTTACCAATTAAATACACATCTACCTTGCAGACTCCACATACATGAGACATCAATCATATCACATGGGGGGATATTCACTAGGGTTTTGGTCTGGCATCCTACAACACGTGCGATGTAATAGTTAATCCACGACGAGAAATATGAGTAAGTCATGCCATCAGTTGAAGGAGTTATCAAAGTAGTGGATGGACAATAAACCAAGTCTTCGTGCAATGTGGACCTGGTTCAACCACGATTTCCCAATTCCCCATTCTTTCACTCCTCTACAATTGTCACACTTACTGGAGATCAATGTGTTAACTACTTTTACAATATAATAAAAATAGGTTCATCAACCTATGACAAATCGAACTTAACTTAATTCAACGGATATCAGTCGAATACTACTGAACAGAACTGTAGATGGGGCAAAACGAGTTGATGGTTTTTACGGAATTGAGGAGACGACAGTGCGGAGAAAACTTCTTGAACCGAGCGAACTGTCAAACCTCACACAGATGCACTGCAAAAAGGGAGTGCTTTGAATTCGAGAGATCAATCTTTAGGACTCCGGCCTAAACCAAGACAATGGCCGTTCCAGATCAATTCGGTCACAAGAGAGGATGGGTCGATCTGTAGGAGGGAAGCTGAGAAATGTGTGAGATCAATAGTGATCGAAGATCGTAGGTGTATTGTGTATTCTGCGTGAAGAAATAAGATAAGCTCTGATTGATTGAATTTGCTTTGTTGAGAGTAATTGCTCAGACGTTGAGTTGTTAATCTTTTGTTTTCTGTTTGACGAAAGATTGTCTTGTTTTTCAATCATGATTCAGAGACTTATTTATATTGCTAGAATTGTAAACACCTTGATCCCATGAAGTGTGACAGTTGCTGGAGTCAAATAGTGGGGAAGTGGAAATCATGTTAAAACCAGTTGCTCATCGTGCGGAGACTTGGTTGATTTTCCATCCACTACTTTGCTAACTCCTCCAACTGATTGCACGACTTCCTCAAATTCTCATCGTGTGTATGAACACACATGCCGTAGACTGCCAGACCAAAACCCTAGTTAATATCCCCTCATGTGACACGATTGATGTCTCGTGATTGTGGAGTCTGCAAGGCAGACGTGTATTTAGTTAGTCAATTGCTGACTTTATGGGACGATGAGTCCTTGTATTGCTAAGTCGAACGTGATTTGTAAATGTTCTAAGAGTCATGAACATGTCTGTTGAGACAGAGGTATAATTCTCGAATAAATGTTGATAGTTAAGGTGAGCAAATATTGCTCATTTGATGAATTGTTAAATATTGATAGTTGAACCAATATTCTTTAGTCTGAGCAAATGTTGCTCGTTTGATGAATTATTGGTCGCAAGACCTAATAAAATATTAATTTAAAATACTGGCAACTGAACCGAGTATAATCAATTAAAATGTTGATCATGGGATCAACGTAAAATTATTAGCGTTTGAATCTGAAATTATGAACCTTGGATTCAAAAACCCTAATTTCGATCAATTGCTGATCAATTGATGATTTATTAAAAATCAACCACTGAGTGAAGGAGGGACCGGCTACATGGGATGATGGATCAACCATGTAGCGCCCAGATGCTCGAGTGAGCAAATACCAAAGTCTCTTGAAGATCAGTTGGTGAAAGGATGATTAAATGTTGGTTTAATTATTTATTAAAATAATGTTCATCTGAGCCTTAGGTGATAAAACCAAATTATGAAGAGATGAGGGACCGATTAAGGGGTCATAAAACCGGCCCTGGTTTGTCATGGGACCGATTGACGATCGTTTCATGAAATTCCAAGTTGTTTGGAAGAGTTCGAACCTAATGTGAACAAATTAGGTCAAATGATGGAAATGTGTGGGACCGGCCTCTTGCAAGCCAAAGAGCCAACCTTGGTCGGTCAAGGTAATATGCTCATGTCACCAAAGTGTTCGTGTCTCAGTCCTGAGAATTTTGATATTTTTTGATGCGCGTTTGAGCAACATTTTGAGAAAATATGAAGAAATCAAGGTTTTTGCTCAAACTAAGGAAACTTCATAAGATGAAGGAAATAATAATAATAAAATAAGGAATCATGAAGTGTGGGACTGGCTATGGCTAAGGCATGGCCGGCCGGCCAATAAGCCCGGTCCCATGACACTTTTCTTAATTTTATATTATTTTCATGATTTTAAGGAAATATCATGAAATCAAAGAGTTTGTTGAAACTAAGGAGTTTCCTTGAAATGAAGGAGTTTCCATGAGATGAAAGAAACATTAATAGTAATAAAATAAGGGGCGTGTGGGACCGGCCATGACTAGGGCATGGTCGGCCGGCTAGGGCCCGGTCCCGTGGACCTTCCCTAATTTTATATTATTTTCATGATTTGAAGAAAATATCATGAAATCAAGGAGTTTCATGAGATGAAGGAAATAATAATAATAAAATAATAAGGAACCATAAGGCATGGGACCGGCCACAACTAGGGCATAGCTGGCCGGCTAGTAGATTCGGTCCCATGACACCTTTCCTAATTTTATATTATTCCCTTGGTGTGAAGGAAACACCGTGAAACTGAGGAGTTTCCTCAAACGAAGGATTTTTGTTCAAATGAAGGGATTTTCATGAGATCAGGGAAAAATAATAAAGTATGATAAAATAAAGAATCAGGTGTGGGACCGGCCATGGCATGATTGGCCGGCCGGTGGGCGCAGTCCCCTAGCGCCTTAGCTAATATTTTATTATTATTATTTTTTCTTACTATTTTGCATAGGTTCATCGTTCCTTCGTATTTTTGAATGATCGTTCGTGCATTCAAGTGCTCGTTAGTGCATTATTGCTGAGTACACTTGCACCATTTCGGTCGGGGCTTACTCGATAGCGGCTCAGATGCCCGTACGTTTGAATATTTATTACTAACCCATGGAATCTGCTGGGAAGAACCATGAATTGAAGTAATGAAATATTATGAAGAACATAGAGTGTTTTCTAAGGATTCGGTTAATGAATCTAACGACTAGAAATAATTAATTAATGGCTCTATACTAGCATGTTGTCTAGGAGCATTAATTATTCGAGAATTGAGCGATATGAGCTGGTTGAAGCATCATATTTATTATGTATAGTCAGGGAAAACGTTGTTGCATCCAGAAGACGTTATTGCTCTATACTAGCAGGCAAGCTGTCTAGGAGCCGTCCAATCATTAAGATTCTATACGCATGTCTTTTATATAGTCAGGGAAAACATTGTTACATCCTGAAGACGTTATGCTCTATACTAGCAGGCAAGCTGTCTAGGAGCCGTCCAATCGTTCGATTCTATATAAAAGTGATTACTAAAATTGCTCAATATTCATGAAATCTGCCGTTGCCTCAGTTGAGAGACTGCATATTCATGTATGCTCTGAGAGGAAATATACTCAGTCAGAGGTTCTTGTGGCATGAGTTTTCATGCTTTAATGAAAGAATGAGCTTCAATACTCATCTGATTGCTGGATCAGGAATATGTAAGATTATGGTTTTACGATTTTAGCCTTCGCCAAAAATCCACCATCAACATTAAGTCCCCTTCTTAGTGAGGGACAGTCATGTTCCTCAGTCAGCACTGGATGGTGATTTTTCTAGTTACAGACGAAATAAGTAATTGAACTTAGTCGTAAGATAGAATGTTACCGGATTTTCGATTTGCTCCAATGATGCCATGTACGAGCAATTGCCGAGATAAAGATCCCGGTGATACGATAGAGCGTCGTACAGCAGGCGTGGAGTGATGAGGCGCTGATTTGGGTGGTGGAATGTCCAATTTGATGGGTTTAGCATTCGTCATCCTCTACGAGCTGCAGGAGAACTTACTGAAGTTTCACCCACCTCGAGCCGGCGTAAGTTTTAAGTTTTTTTTTTTAGAAGCTTGTAACTTGTTCATGTTAAAATTATATATACATATGCATATATAGGCGTGAGTTTTATATAAAACCCTTGTTTTAGGAACGGACGTTCGTTCGTTAGTTTAAGAAACGAGCATATCCCTTACTTAGGAGAGATTTTTTTTTTTTGTTATAGACATGTGTCTAGTGATAAAATTTTGTTTATGAGATTTGTTGAAACCAAAATTTTATCTTAAAAGTGTGAGTTTTCACAAAATCGAAATAAACCCTTGTTTCAAAGACGGGCGATCGTACGAGGGAAAAGTTTTTTTTTTGTCAAAAAATCCGTGACATATTCACGATTTTTATTATTCACGTGAGTTTTTTCTCAAGTCAAAATTTTCTTTTTAAAAAAAAAAATTACGTGAGTAATCCACGTTATATATATATATTATTTTTGTTGAAAATCAAAAATTGATTTTGAGTAATCATTAAAAGTAGACAATTATTTATGATGAAATATTGCCTTGGTGTGAACTTCCACAATTCAACAGTGAATATTCACTCAGTGAAAGCTATGTGCACGGTTTTATGAAAAAATCAAGTTTTGATTTTTTTGAATAACGATTTTTTTGCTCTTTTTTGCAGAAGAAACGAGCAATTTTTTTTTTTGAAATCACCCGTCGTCAATGAAATTGTAAACAGATAAGAGTTGGATTGTTACCGTTTTGCACGTGTTGTTTCCAACGTGTTTTGACTCCACACTTTTCGTAATAGACAATGGTGACTCTTTGGTGTCTCTGATTTTCCCGAGAAATATTCTGGAAACACTAGACCAAGATGAGGACTTTTTCAAATGTTCATGCCAAGGTGAATCGTCATTAGATGAGGGAGTTGATTCGTGGTACGCCTCTTGATCAGCTGAGGAAGAAGAGAGGCGAAGATGAAAAGCTGAGAACCCGTTGATCGTAGAGTTGAGCCGTATCCACCCGGTATGAAGGATGAACGTTTAGCCAAGATCGATTTCCATGTTGAATGTAAGGAAAATGACCATTTGGATGTTGTCTATGATGATCCTGAATATAATCTCGAAGAGATTGATGCAAAAACGTCCATTTGTTTGCGTCTTCGAAACTTATGGAGCCGTCATGGAGGGAAGTACAGTATCACAGTAGCAGACTGTCAGTCCCCAGTATTGGTTGGATCTTCTCTTCGTTCCTTCTCTTTATTCTTTCTTATTTATAGAAAGATGGAGATATCAAGGCTCAAAGACTTTGTGGAAATACCTAGAGGACGTCGCTCAACTGTGAGTGTTATGAATCCTGTCTAGAAATTTCTGCTTGCATGTCATCCGCTCTGGAAATTGCTGAAACTTCATACGATGTCGAAATTTGATGATTGACCCCAACTTTCGAAGCTAAGAGACTGAGGAATCATATACAAAAAGAATCTTTCGGTTTGGAGGTGTCTAGGGCGGTCAATGGCGCGTGGATTCATAACTTGTAATCTCGTGCAAATTTTCAGATTTCATAAACCTGAGTGTGGAAACCCTATCTTTCTGCTCGTATGTCCGATTGATGCGCCCTTTCAGTATGTTGTAGCAGAGGCATGGACGAACATTTTTTTATCAAGGAAGTATTGTCCCATTCCTCACTCTTTGGTACGTTTTTGTAAACCCATGGCCTGAAGTATGTTTTATCTCATTTGTAGAGGTGATGATAACATCTTGTAGAAGACTTAGGCTTGTGCTTGTTCGTTGTGCAAGCTTTGGGAAGACTTCATGTCTTCATATCTTAATATGAAGCATTAGTGCTTGGAGAAGTGTGATCCATCGAACACTTCAGAGGATGGATAGTTTATGAAGCCGGTTTTCAGGATGTTGTTCTTGAGACCGTTGTTAATGCTGAGATCACACATGGATTTGCTCTAAGACCCTTGTTGGTGTTGAGACTATGGAAGGAATTGCTGTAGAGACCCTCGTTGATGATGAAACCATGGATGAAGTCGGGATTTGCTACAAAGACCAAAAGATGGTGCGTTGAACCTCCCTAAGATGAAGGTGTACTGGGAGTTCAACCCAAATTCTCCTGAACAATTTGACTTTACTGTGAAGTGGCTTTGTCAGGGAATCAATGTTGTTGCGGCAGATAGCAGCGGCAGTCCCCATTCTTGATGTATGATCGGTGGGGAGAAGAAGTTTCATAGTCATGCAAGGTTTGTAATGTAGAGAAGTTCCATTGATGAATGAACGAAAAGTTTTGCCCGAATACGTCACCAGAAAATTCAGAACTCAGCCTTTTAGCAAAACGCTGTAGAATCTTCATCCGATGTCGGATTTTTGAGGTCCGCCCCTGTTTTCTTATGCCCAGGAAATTTCCTAGCTTTATCAAAGCAATCTTTTTGGATTTTTAGCATGTTTAGGAGTCGAAATTGACGAAACAATAAACTTACAGGAAGTTTTCAGAAAATTTTCAGTTGGCATGTAGTTGAGTGTTTTGGATGCATCGTTTTGCTCGTTTATCCAATTGATGTGAATTTTGGATATGTTGTAGAGGACATCCGTACGAAGATAATGGTATATGACTCATCCTTAGATTCCCAATTACTCCCAGTTCATCGTCTTGTACAGGGTAGCGTAAAATCGACTCAGACAGACTTGCTTGTAAAACGTCTTTCTTGTATCTTCACGTTATTTGCTTGTGTCTTGAAGGCATAATGAAGAACTTTGATGATGTTAGATCACTTACATCCTGAATTTATGATTTCCTTTGCTTTATATACTTAGAGCTCTCTATTCTCATGTAATCATCATATTAGGTGTCGAATGATGAAGTTGAGAATAACCAAGTTGATGGCGATGGTACGAACGATATTGTGAATCAAAGAACTGACACAACCATTTATGTACCTGAGGAGGTCGAAACTAAAATCGAAGCTCAGGTCGTCATCACTTCAGGGATAGAAGAAACCATGCCAAAGATTGAAGAAACTGCTTCAATGGATAGAAAACGTTGCTCCAATGATTGAGACTCGTATAGTGGTACACGAATACCCTAATGCATGTATTTCCTTTGCTCCTTCATTTAGTGAGTTACTCCCATATCATGAACTAGTTTGTGGATTCAGCGTACTGGATATGCTGGCTTGTATGAAAAGATATGGGAGCGGTACAGTCATATCATCGTTACCTAAGACTCCAAACGTGTTTACTTCTTGACAATGCAAGTAGGAGCTATCTTGCGTGTCATAGACAACATACGAACCAGAGCTAGAAGTATTTTTTACTCAAGACATACCATTTGATTGGTAGTACAACTTGGAGAACACTTGGCTTCAATTTGAAGTGGCTTGGTCAGAGAATAAATATTATCAAGGATTCTTGTGAGAATAACATACCCTTTCCCAATGATGCTATGATGGAGAACGAGGCTGCAGTTGCTAGACCAAGAGCTGGAGTTGGAGAAAGCAGTTTTGCAAGTCTTGAAGAATGCAGAGGAGCAAAAATCTTATTTTGCTGTTTTCCTTTCATGAAATTTGTTAGACCTGACCGTCTGATGAGTGCCAAATATTGCATATTTCTACATCTATTTATTGGCATTTAACTCATCTTTTGTGCTCAGAAATCAGATATTATCCCAGATTCTGTATTTTCTTTGTTTTCAAGAATAAATATTTGTACTAATTAATTTTGTGTTTTTAGGTAGTAAATAAAGCTTGGAGAAATTGAGGAGCCAAAAGAGCAGAAAATTGGAGACAAGTGTCTATGGAGCAGAAAGCCAAAGCCCGCGCGCGCATCAGTTGCAACCCAACTTACAAGACATGGGCTTGAGCTAGCCAAGACCCGGCCCACGACCCGGATCCGAGTCCGTCACGTTCGAACCGTTAGATTTCGCCCATCTGCATCCAACGCCCGCTCCACCATGCACATCATTTCTCGCTGCTCCCGCTCAACACCAAAACCGCCTATAATCCTGAGCCGTGAGATATTCCACTACCCTAAATCCTACGGTCGCACCAACCTTCCCATCGATCCTCGCTACATCCGCCCAACACCACATCCACCTACACCTACACCCTTCGACCAAACCCATCTTCTCTTTCTTCCTCTCCCGACCAGTTCAGAGAAAACCCATTCTCTTTCCCCTTCACCCATACCAGTTGCAGACCACCTCACCACCACCATCTCCTTCTCCTGACAGCACCAACCGGACCAGTAGCCACCTGCTCCGCCTCTCTATCTCGAGTTATCTCTATCATAGCTTCTCCATACCCTAGAAGCTAGGTTAAAGATAATTGGAGCTAGGGTTTTTCTCCAACATCACATCAATGGAGTCAGAGACAAGACAAGGGAGGAAAGAGGTTTGGGTGTTGTTTAATTGTTGTTTGCATTGTTTGTGAGTTATAAATTGTTGTTCTTGATGTAAAAAAAAACACAGTCTGTTTTTAGGGTTTAGTTTTGTAATTTAATTTGAAGTTTGTTTATTCTTTGCATGATGTTCTAATCACCTCTGCTAGGGTGTAGATGAAACCCTTAATGCTCATATGAAGTTAATTCATTTTCAAGTTTCTCTTCTTACTGTTGTGAATTGTATTAGGATTATTAGCTAATTGTTGAGCAAATTATCCTGTGATTGGTTGTACTATAAGAAGACAACCAATACTAGGTGAGAATTAGTGAATGCAATTGGCATAATTTCCACCTGAAGTCTTCAAGGGAAGTGTAAGAGTAAAACTTGAGTTGTATTACCTTAGTATAGGATTAGGAGGTGAATTCAATCACCCTAGTGCTCTTACCCAACTGTCACAATACTTCTATACATATTGCTACCTTAGTTTAGAGTCACAACAACAACAACTCAGTCGTATCGACACCAAAATCAGTTCACCTTTGTGTTACAACTTTGTCACTTGTCTAGAAATCAGATAGTAAGCCACTGAGATCAACTCCACAGCAACCCATTTCCCTGAGGATCGACCTGTACTTGCCCTTGCTTCCACAGGCACTGTGCACTTGCAGTTACACGTAGGCGAAAGCACATTCCCAAGCCTACCAAGTTTTTGGCGCCGCTGCCGGGGATTTGGTAGTGTGATGTGTGCTCATTAGTGCTTATTTCACTGATTTTCAACCCACCATTGTATATATATACTTTGCTATCATCTGTTATTGGTATAACTTAGCTGAAGTTTGCCCTATTTTTGTAACTTTACATTCTTGCATCTTGTATTGCATTCTATTAGTGCTTCTTACTTGCTTACATCTCATCTGTTAATTATCTATCTTTGTATATTGCATTGTTAGTATAACTTAGTTTACTTAACCATCCAGCCATTTGTTATGCATGCTACATCCATTTAAGTTTCTTTAAGATCTTTCCATCACCTGCATTGTTAGATTTTCTTGTACTCTTGTTAGCTCCATTTATCTCATGCTCTGTACCAACATAACTCATCTGTAGCTTACATTCACTAGCTGTATTCTGCATCTTTGCATCATCTTGTTAGTTAGTTGCATCACATGCTGTAGTTCATTCAATTTCTATAATCTTGTGGCTAGTTTTGATCACTTTGTGCACATCCCCTTATATTGCTTTAAACTGTGCAATTTTGAGAACTGAAGTGATTTGTTGAGCTAGCAGGTACCTGCTGTGCTGCTGTCAACTCAAAGAAGAGAGGATAAAGGAGCAGAACATAATTTGTGGAGTGCCTAAACCCGGTTTATCTTGGCGGTATTGTACTCTCAACCTCAATCTCTGTGAATGTGGAATGAGTCTCACCGATGTTGGTTCACACTTTGTTAGTGAGATATTTTTATTGCATGAGTTTGCTAGCTCCACCCCTGTAGCTGTTGAGCGTAAGTCTGTAACTGGTTAACCAAATTAGCTTTCAGCCCTAGTAAAATCAACTGAGAGAGTTGCCCTGTACTTTTCATGCTCTACTTAATCAACCAAGCCTGTTGACAGCCCTGTGTAACTCTCTGTGTTGAATGCCAAGGCATATGCTTTACATTTTTGGTGCATAACCCTGAGTCCCTGATAAACCAGCTACCTTGATAGGTATTGCTCACACCTGCAATCCTTGTGCTTGTGTGTTCTGTTACCTTACCCTACATTTGCCTTGTGCTCAGCTCCAGCCCCTGAAGCTGTTGAGCGTGAGATATAACTTGGATAACCAAGTTTGTTGCCAGACCCCTGCATCTGCTGCAACTTGTGTGTAATCCTGAGACCTTGTGTGAGTTGTAGTTTGCAAACTTGCTGCCATCAACTGAGCTAAGCCATCTGCCTGTCAGTTTTGCTGCAGCCCTGTGTAACAAATTCTGCAATCTGTCACTTGCTAAGGTAGTTTCACTTGCTGTCATTTGCACTTATTGAATGTTAGGCCTGCAATTCTGCTCAAATACTACCAAACCTGTGCCACTTTTCCTCATAAAAAGTGCCATGTTGCTTCCATTGCATATATACATCTGTGATCACAACACTTTGCTGATATCTGCATAAATTGTGTATAATCTCTGAGTTTTGAGGTCAACTGACCTTGTTGACACCCTGAGCATGTTGTAAAATCCTAGCCTTGTTCATTTGCTGTTATCTTGCTGATCTGTTATCCTGTTGATGCTGTGAATGATCTGCTATTTGTGAAGTTGATATACCCTGCAAAAATCTTAGAGTGTGTATCTGCTGTTGTTACATCTGCATCTATAAATTGTGTGTGGGCCTTGTGGTACTTGAATGCGTTTTAACTTGTTTTTCAAACACACAACCCAACACATGCTTCACCCTGAGTGAGCACATCCTAATACCCAGTGCACCATACACAGTCTTTTCTTGTCTTGTGCACTTACCACAGACCAGTGTTGTCTTGCTCTGTGCACATAACCCGTGTTGTGCTGTGTAGTTCAACATAGCCAGTCCTGTGCAACAACTACCAGCACTTCTTTGTGCTTAGAATCAGGTGTCATTTTTGTGTAAGGTTGTGTTCTGTGTTGATCTGAGCACATAACTTGTGTTGTGCATATAGTTGTACCAGTGCATAAGCTGAGCTACACTTAAAGCTCTACCATTTAGACCTGCTAAACTGGACAGAAACCCAGTTCCACTGGGCTTTGCACACAAACTGGGCTGTGCATTTGCACTTAAACTGAACCCAAAACTGGGCTCTGCATAACCTGAAGCCCACAACAACTGGGCTGGAACTCACCCAATCAGCTGGGCCTTACAGCATCAAAAAGCAATCTTTTTGGGCTTGAGTCTGGAATTAGTGTATCATTTTTGGAGTTTTTGCTCATCTGTGTTGAACTTGATTGTATGTTAACATGCTAGATGCGCTAGCTAGGCTATGATTGTGTCTTTTAGAGACCAAACAAATCGACTAGTTAGGATCCGCCCGGACGAAATCGTCAGCATACCCAGCTCTTCCACAGAAATCCCAAGCCCATCGGAAACAGAAACCATGGGTGATGAACAAAACCAACCCCGTAGCCTCAAGGACTACATGTACCCAACTAGGGCAAGCCAGCCCTCTTACATCATTCTACCAGCCGATGCTTGTCAGTTTGAACTGAAAGCAAGCACCATTCACATGTTACCCGTGTTTAGAGGGGTCGATCTTTGAAAACCCCTACCATCACGTGAGAGATTTTGAGGATATTTGTGGGACTCTGCGTTTTAACCAAATGCCAGAGGAGTCCCTCAAATTGAGATTGTTTCCTTTTTCTCTGAAAGACAAAGCCAAGTCTTGGCTTCATGCCCTACAACCACAGTCCATTAGAACATGGGATGACCTCACAAAAGAGTTTTTCAAAAAGTTTTTCCCCAACCATAAGACGGCGACAATTCGCCAAAGTCTAAATGGTTTTGTGCAATTAGAAGACGAAACTCTAGCAAAATATTTGGAGAGATTCAATGAATTATTGCTCCAATGTCCCCACCATGTTTTTGAAAAATGGAGACTCGTGCAAATATTGTATGAGGGTCTAGATGTTAGAACCCGAACCACAGTCGAGTCAATGTGCAATGGTGCATTTATTGACAAAAGTGTTGATGAGGCTTGGACTTTCTTAATCGAAGTCGCTGAAAAGACTCAACAGTGGGAGTCCATCCGTGAACCAAAAAGGACTACCCATGCAAACAATGTCCATAGAATCGAGTCTGACTTTGAGGGAAATGCAAAAATGGCATCTTTGGCCCGGAGAATAGAAATGCTTGAGTTGCAGAAGAATGTAAAACCTAATGCCCCTACTCTCCGTGACCAAATTGAAATGGCCACAGGTGCCGCATGCCATAGCTCCGACCACTTAGTGGACAGCTGTCCAGACTTACATGCATTTCAAGAGTCTAAAACCGAGCAAGCCAATGCATTGTACCATAGGCAAGAGAACAACCCTTATTCTCAAACCTACAACCCAGGGTGGAGGAATCACCCTAACTTCTCATGGTCTAAAGGGCCTGTACAAGGGGGGCCAACAAATAACAACCAAGGATACTCATATCCTAGAAACCCCCAAGTACAACCCCATACTCAGTACCCTGTAGAGAAAAAGCCTAGCTTTGAAGACTGTGTCGGTCTGTTAACCCAAAATCTTTCACAACTTCAGAAAACCACCGACCAACGTTTCACAAGTCTAGAACTTAAAATGGGTCAAATATGTGATGCATTGAATGAGAGAGAGAAAGGAAAACTCCCTAGTCAACCCCAACAAAATCCAAAGAATGTGTTTCAGGCAGGCTCCTCAACCTGCAATGAACCTTCACATAGTCAGGCGAATGCTATCACCACTCTCCGTAGTGGTAGAGTTGTTGAGAACAATGTAGGTGTACCACAGTCGAGCGAGTCTAAATCAGACTCACCAGTACACACAACACCACAGAAAACATCTACTGTAGAGAAAGAATCTGAGCATGTTGATAAACCCAAGAATCCTACCAATATAGATGTTTCTTTACCAAGTCATGCACTTGTTGCTCCATTCCCACAAAGGTTGGTGCAACAGAAGGGGGGTAACCAATACAATGAGATTTTGGAAATGTTCAAAAGAGTTAACATAAACATTCCATTTCTCGAAGCAATCATACAAATACCCACCTATGCTAAGTTTTTGAAGGACTTGTGCACACAAAAGCGAAAGCTTCATGTGCATAAGCGTGCCTTTCTCACTGAGCAAGTGAGCTCCATAATCCAAAACAAGATTCCCACTAAGTTTAGAGACCCAGGTAGTCCAACAATTACATGCACCATAGGTGGCCATACGGTCGAAAAGGCGTTACTAGACTTAGGAGCAAGTGTGAATCTATTGCCATACTCTGTGTATGTGCAATTGGGCCTTGGGGAGCTGAAGCCCACACCTGTTACGCTACAATTAGCGGACAGATCTGTGAAAATCCCCCGTGGTATTGTTGAAGATGTGTTAATCAAGGTTGATAAATTTTTCTTTCCTGTGGACTTCATCGTCTTAGATACTCAACCCGTGCAAAACCCAAGTAATCACATTCCTGTGATTTTAGGACGTCCTTTCCTGGCGACGTCCAATGCAATCATCAACTGTCGTAATGGAGTGTTGAAATTGTCTTTTGGTAACATGACCGTAGAGCTTAATGTCTTTAACACTAGTCAACAACCCATTGATTGTGATGATACTGATTTGCATGAGATTAACATGATTGAGAGTCTGATCCAAGACTCTTTGCCCGACATTTTGTCAGTGGACCCTTTGCAAGCATGTTTAGATAACTTTGACTTAGATCTCTTTGAGTCTAAGTACATTGGTGAAATTCACTCTTTGCTTGAATCTGTTCCACCCATGGATATTGCAAAATGGCAGAATGCAGTGGAACCCCTTCCACTCTCTGATTCCAAATCTACCCCACCTCTTGATGTACCACCTAAGCTTGATTTGAAACCATTACCTGATACTTTGAAGTATGCATTCTTAGGTCCTTCTGATACTTTACCTGTGATTATTGCATCATGTTTAGACACAAAACAGGAAAGTCGACTCTTAGAAGTACTTAAAGAACATAAAGGAGCCTTAGGTTGGACTATCTCAGATCTTAAGGGCATAAGTCCTACAATTTGCATGCATCACATAAACCTTGAGGAGAACACTAAACCATCTAGGGAAATGCAAAGGAGACTTAACCCCAATATGAGAGATGTTGTCAAAGGTGAGATCTTGAAACTGCTTGATGCGGGTATCATTTACCCGGTTCCAGATAACTTGATGGGTCAGCCCCATTCAGGTGGTACCCAAAAAGTCTGGCATTACTGTAGTTCAAAATGAGATGAATGAGCTTGTCCCCACCCGTGTTACCACAGGATGGCGAGTTTGTATTGATTATAGAAAACTGAACACAGTAACAAAGAAAGACCATTTTCCCCTTCCCTTCATTGACCAAATGCTAGAAAGGTTGGCGAAGCATAGTCACTATTGCTTCTTAGATGGCTATTCGGGCTACAACCAAATTCACATAGCACCCGAAGACCAACAAAAGACCACATTTACATGTCCTTATGGAACATTTGCTTATCGTCGTATGCCTTTTGGGTTGTGTAATGCACCCGCTACTTTTCAACATTGCATGATGAGCATATTTTCTGACATGGTAGATAAGTTTCTTGAAATTTTCATGGATGATTTTTCTGTGTTTGGGTCTTCTTTTGATGAGTGTTTGCATCACCTCACTTGTGTGCTTATTAGGTGTAAGGAAAAGAATTTGGTCTTGAATTGGGAAAAATGTCATTTCATGGTTAACTCAGGCATTATGTTAGGGCATATCATCTCGGAAAAAGGCATATAAGTAGACAAAGCCAAGGTTGATCTCATTCAACACTTGCCTCAACCTCGTTCTGTGAGGGACATAAGATCATTCTTAGGCCATGCGGGTTTTTACCGCCGATTCATCAAAGACTTTAGTAAAATTTCAAGACCCTTGTGTAATCTTCTTGCGAAAGATGTTGCATTTGTCTTTGATGATGCTTGTAAGAAAGCATGGGAGCAACTGAAGGCTCTCCTTACATCTGCCCCTATAGTCAGACCACCTGACTGGAACTTACCATTTGAGATTATGTGTGATGCGTCTGACTATGTTGTAGGAGCTGTTTTGGGCCAGCGAGTAGACAAACTTCCTTATGTGATCTACTATGCTAGTAAAACACTTAATGATGCTCAATTGAATTATTCCACTACTGAGAAAGAATTGCTAGCTGTTGTGTTTGCATTAGATAAGTTTAGATCTTATTTGATAGGGTCTAAGGTCATCATATATTCTGACCATGCTGCATTGAGATATCTTTTGTCTAAAAAAGATGCTAAGGCTCGTCTAATTCGATGGATACTCTTGTTACAAGAGTTTAACCTCGAAATTCGAGATAAGAAAGGGTCGAGAAAATGTTGTTGCTTGATCACTTGTCTAGGTTGAATGTTGAATCTGTGATGAATCCGTGTTGATTAGAGAGTCATTCCCCGATGAACAATTGATGCTTGTGTCCGAAATGCCATGGTTTGTTTGATATTGTGAACTACCTTTCTACGGGTAGAATGCCCTTGCATTGGTCTAAACAAGACCGTTCTAAATTCTTGGCTGAAGTTAAACATTTCCTTTGGGATGACCCATATCTGTTTAAGTAATCTTGCCAAGACCAAATCATTAGGAGATGTGTCCCCAATTCTGAACAAAGGGACGTCATCTCTTTCTGTCATGACCATGCATGTGGAGGCCATTTTAGTGCCAAGAAAACTGCTGCAAAGATCTTGCAAAGCGGTTTCTATTGGCCAACATTGTTTAAGGATAGCCATGCTTTTTGTGTTGCTTGTGACCGATGCCAGAAATTAGGAAGTATCTCTAAGAGAAACATGATGCCCTTACAACCCATTTTGATTGTTGAGCTGTTTGATGTGTGGGGTATTGATTTCATGGGTCCATTTCCTAACTATGAAGGTAAGTTATACATTTTCTTGTTGCTGTTGATTATGTCTCTAAGTGGGTAGAGGCCATTGCATCCAAAACCAACGACCATAAAGTTGTTCTTTCTTTTCTTAAGGAAAACATTTTCTCCCGTTTTGGAACACCTAGAGCAATAATCAGTGATGGAGGTAGTCATTTCTGCAATAGACCCTTTGAATCACTTGTGCGCAAGTATGGAATCACTCATAAGGTAGCAACACCTTACCATCCTCAAACCAGTGGCCAAGTAGAAGTTTCTAATAGGGAAATTAAGCATATCCTTGAGAAGACTGTCAATCCTTCTAGGAAAGATTGGTCTTTGCGCTTAAATGATGCTTTGTGGGCCTATAGAACTGCATACAAGACTCCCATTGGGATGTCTCCTTACAGACTTGTGTACGGTAAAGCATGTCATCTCCCTGTAGAGTTAGAACACCGTGCATATTGGGCTGTGAAGAAGTTGAATTTTGATCTTGATAAAGCTGGTACCCAAAGAAAACTTCAACTCAATGAGTTAGAAGAATTGAGAAATGATGCATATGATAGTGCCAAAACGTACAAACAAAGAATGAAAGTGTTTCACGACAAGCGCATTCTGCGCAAGTCCTTCACACCTGGCCAAAAAGTTTTATTGTACAACACTCGTTTGCATTTGTTTCCAGGGAAGTTACGTTCTAGATGGTCAGGACCATTCTTGGTACGTACCGTTTTCCCCCATGGAGCCGTTGAAATTGAAAACCCAGCAACCAAGAACATCTTCAAGGTCAATGGTCAAAGATTGAAACCATTTCTGGAGCATCTTCCACCAGAAGTTGAGACCGTCGACTTGGAAGACCCCATCTATGTGGACTGAACTAGTTCACTTGTGTACATAAACATGGACTAAAAATCCATTCTCTTTCCCTTTTCTTTTTCTTTTTGCATAGTCCTTATTTGTGCTAACCAACCTTTTTGTCTTGCACTCTAGTTGTTTGCTTTCAAAGCATTCATCCTCCTTTGGTTTAGCAACATCATTGTACATCCGGTAATCTCTTCCCTTTTCTCTACTCAACATAGTTCTCTTGGTATGTGACTTTTTGAATTCTTATTATCTGTTGACACATTGAGGGCAATGTTTGATTTAGGTTTGGGGGTGCATTTGTATATAGAGTTTTTGCATATAGAGTTTTTAATCTTATATTTCTCAAAAAAAAAAAAAAAAAAAAAAAAAAAAAAAAAAAAAAAACTTTGTAAATATGTACATAAAAACCTCCAACTTTTAGAGATCTTAGAGTCACTAGCATGCTTCTAGCTATGTTTACATAGAGAGTCTCGACCGAAATAACGAACACGGAAGTACCGGAGAACACAATCGGGTTTCTTAGTTGATTAGAGCGTTAAAGTTGGATTTAACCATACCGGAGGGCGAATTAGGTCTTTGTTTAGACATTCGGTAGTAGAATTGTGATCACCCATAGTGGAGACTACCCATTTTACATCAAGCGAGGCACCAACCTTCGCTTTTGTGACTTTCTAGAAAAGTGTTAGAGTGTGTGTCACCGTACGTCAATTCCGGTATAGGAATGGTGAGCTACCCAACTTCGCAACACTTTCAAGACTATTTTTGATCTCTTGAGTGCTAATTTTGTCAATCATGAGGGTGACGTTTAAAGATGAAAACTCCTTCTAAATATCGATTTGCAGTTAGCATCACTCTCTCCCTCTCAACAACATCAACACATTCATAGAAACACATCATCGTCAGCAAGCGGAGCATCATCAGAATATTCGAAGAAAAGTTGAAATAGTCCAAGGTTCACGTGCAACAAAGAAAAGAAAAGAAAATAGGATGAGAATTAATGAAGTTTGTGAAATCAAGACAATACAAGTTGTGAAAATTTGAGTTTTAAAAAAAAAAAAAAAAAAAAATGTTTGTCAAGTTTTTGTGAAGTTCAGAAGTTCATCATCAACAGTTGAAGACCGAAGACCGAAGATTGAAGACGTTTCTATGGATCTTTGAGAGAGTGATATTAATTGCCGATCGGGTGAGAAGGTAAGTGAGTACTCCCATCCTTGCTAATGGTTGATTTCCTTTCTTAGAGATCATCGAAAAGATTCTTTTTGTCCACAGATTGAATAGTTGTACATGGCGACACTTCGTGGAGTCTCCGTAAATTATTTCGGAAGGTTATCCTTCTCACCTTCAACGTGTGTAGTGTGGGAAAACGGGATTTCTCTCTTTATTCCTAGAAGCGCCCGCACACATGAGAAACTAAAAAGCGATCTTTTTGTGAGTGCAATTATCATAAAACCCTAATGGTGAGGCGAAGTCGAGGCTTATGATCACAATCGAATCCGAATTCTTTCATATGGTATGGTTATTTCTCGCTAAGAGAAGAAATGGAAAATCAAGAGATGGAGGAGGCAATCCGCTTGAAGGATGAGAATGCGTTCTTTGGTAGTTCTAACTTCGTGTTACTAGCATGCGAAACTCTATGTCCTCATAGCTCCTTGGATGCTTGAGACTCTTTTACACTCAAGCTTAACAGAAGTTGGAGACGGTTTTGTGGGTACACCTCTGGTAAACCCTCACGAGACTACAACTCGTCCACTAGGGACACCTAGGGGTTTAAAGGCTTAGTGCATACGCTAAATGCATTCGAGAGACCGGCGATAGTGGTATAGTTAGGATTTCCTAATTTCTGTTTCACTTGAGGACAAGTAAAATTCAGGTTTGGGGATATTTGATGAGTGCCAAATATTGCATATTTCTACATCTATTTATTGGCATTTAACTCATCTTTTGTGCTCAGAAATCAGATATTATCCCAGATTCTGTATTTTCTTTGTTTTCAAGAATAAATATTTGTACTAATTAATTTTGTGTTTTTAGGTAGTAAATAAAGCTTGGAGAAATTGAGGAGCCAAAAGAGCAGAAAATTGGAGACAAGCGTCTATGGAGCAGAAAGCCAAAGCCCGCGCGCGCATCAGTTGCAACCCAACTTACAAGACATGGGCTTGAGCTAGCCAAGACCCGGCCCACGACCCGGATCCGAGTCCGTCTCGTCCGAACCGTTAGATTTCGCCCATCTGCATCCAACGCCCGCTCCACCATGCACATCATTTCTCGCTGCTCCCGCTCAACACCAAAACCGCCTATAATCCTGAGCCGTGAGATCTTCCACTACCCTAAATCCTACGGTCGCTCCAACCTTCCCATCGATCCTCGCTACATCCGCCCAACACCACATCCACCTACACCTACACCCTTCGACCAAACCCATCTTCTCTTTCTTCCTCTCCCGACCAGTTCAGAGAAAACCCATTCTCTTTCCCCTTCACCCATACCGATTTACGAGACCACCTCACCACCACCATCTCCTTCTCCCCGAGACAGCACCAACCGGACCAGTAGCCACCTGCTCCGCCTCTCTATCTCGAGTTATCTCTATCATAGCTTCTCCATACCCTAGAAGCTAGGTTAGAGATAATTGGAGCTAGGGTTTTTCTCCAACATCACATCAATGGAGTCAGAGACGAGACAAGGGAGGAAAGAGGTTTGGGTGTTGTTTAATTGTTGTTTGCAGTGTTTGTGAGTTATAAATTGTTGTTCTTGATGTAAGAAAAACACAGTCTGTTTTTAGGGTTTAGTTTTGTAATTTAATTTGAAGTTTGTTTATTCTTTGCATGATGTTCTAATCACCTCTGCTAGGGTGTAGATGAAACCCTTAATGCTCATATGAAGTTAATTCATTTTCAAGTTTCTCTTCTTACTGTTGTGAATTGTATTAGGATTATTAGCTAATTGTTGAGCAAATTATCCTGTGATTGGTTGTACTGTAAGAAGACAACCAATACTAGGGGAGAATTAGTGAATGCAATTGGCATAATTTCCACCTGAAGTCTTCAAGGGAAGTGTAAGAGTAAAACTTGAGTTGTATTACCTTAGTATAGGATTAGGAGGTGAATTCAATCACCCTAGTGCTCTTACCCAACTGTCACAATACTTCTATACATATTGCTACCTTAGTTTAGAGTCACAACAACAACAACTCAGTCGTATCGACACCAAAATCAGTTCACCTTTGTGTTACAACTTTGTCACTTGTCTAGAAATCAGATAGTAAGCCACTGAGATCAACTCCACAGCAACCCATTTCCCTGAGGATCGACCTGTACTTGTCCTTGCTTCCACAAGCACTGTGCACTTGCAGTTACACGTAGGCGAAAGCACATTCCCAAGCCTACCACCGTCCGTGCTCTGAATATATTATGTTGATTCGGAATCCCAGTGGGGTTCCATTTTTGTGGATCCTTCCAAGCTTGTGGAATATGTGGACACTCGTGCAGAGGAAAATACCCGAGATGTTCTTCATTTTGTTTATACATCATTTCAGTCTTAGTTAGATGCTCAATCTGAAGAGGTTCCAGATTCAACCATTTGGTAAAATATTGGTGTGGTGAGGTATCATTCATAATGCCTCACAATAGCAGAGTTTCTGGTAGGATTGAGTCCTCGGACTAGAAGAGCATATTTGAAAATAGATGACATAGATGTATGAGGAGGAATGAGACTTTCCTGAGTGCAAGATCTCCTGATAAATGCTAGCGCATCCTCTTCGGGCTCTTATTTCAACTCCATCATAGTTTGGAATTGCTTTAAATGCTCTGTTGATGGAACATCCGTTGAATCTTCTGAATCAGAGCTTTCTCTGTCTTCATCTTGAGAGTAATGTAGCAATAAGCATCTCTGGACGTTCCTTCATGATCCATGATTGAGATTGGATCATGAGTAGCTTCTTGTCGGGTGATACCAGTAGCTCTGAGAGTTTTCAAAGGAATGTCGTTAACAGAGCAGTGCCAAGATCAATCAACACTCGTTTGAATTTGTTTCCTTTGAGATTGATTGTGGTGAGAAGTCCCCAGTCATACATCTTCTTGTCTGTTACTGGAGGTTCAGGGAGTGTCTCTTGAATTGATAAACGTCTCCCTGACACAATGTGGTTCAATGCAGCAATTCACAGACATGTTCGATTAAGGATTGAACTGCTTCCTTGACGGGTGGTTCAAAGAGAGTGAAAGTTCTGCCCGAGAGAGGGTCTCTGTGTACTCCTTCAGTCCCCAAGTTAAGCTCTCCCTCTTTTCTTTGTGCTTTCTGAGGAGATGGAGAAGCATGCTTGTGTTGTGGCACGACTTTTCGTTTGTTCCCTTCTGCAACAACGTTTGTGGAGGGTTGGAGGTTATACTGCTTGTTGATCAAATGCCTGCTACTTCGAGTTTCTCGTGGTTCCTCGGCTTTAGTGGTCTTTGCTTTTCCAGTAAGGCAGGTGCAGTAGTTGCTGATCTCTTAGCCACTTCGTGAAATTCTGAGAAAGTCTGGAACCGGAGATTTTCCAGTAAAGCTATGTAGACCGGGATCATCCCATTTATGCAAAGGTCTACAAGTTGTTATTCTGTGACGTTAGGATTATGGCAGTCCAAGGCTTAAACTCGAAACCTTTTCACATAGTCATTGGGATATTCGCTGCTCCTTTGAAACATCCTTCCAAGATCAGAGTGAGTGACTTGTTCTGAAACAAAGAAGTACTTTTATGTAAAAGCGTTAATCATCTCCCCTCAACTGACAATGCTTCCTGGTACTATGTTGTTGTACCTGGTATATGCTCTGCCTGTCAGAGACTTTAAAAATTCCTTCATAAGAATGACATGATTGTGTTCATGCTCGCCTAATGATTCTAAGAATCGAGAGACATGTTCTCGAGCATTTCATGTTCCGCTGTAAAGTGTGAACGTTGGAGAAGTGTAGCCTTTTGGAAGAGGAATTCTCTACGCAACTGCAGGATATGGAGGTTGATGACGATGGTCAGATGATGTCTTATCTTTTCCTCGATCCTCTATAAAGCGCTCCAAGTCTTCTCGGGTGATGAAACTTCCAGGTTCATTTGTTGGTGGGTCATCAGCAGCTTTGCAGACTTCATCTTAATCTACAATATGGATTAGAGAGATTTCAGGATCAGCAGTTGAAGATGTTTCTTTAGCTTTTCCTTTCTCGCGCTGAGGATGAGTCTGTTCAGACGCAAGCTTGTCTGTGAGAGTTTTGAGGTAAGCACATAACTCTTTCTGTGTTGCGGCCATGTCAGTCTGAACCTTCATGAGATCAACTATGGTAGGCTGATTTCCTCTGGTTTCTTCAAGAGATCCGTTAGGAGGTGGATTGTTGATAATGCCGGTAGCATTGCTCGCCGCATTGACAGGAGTGATCACCGGAGTACTAGCACTCGAAGGAGTCGTAATAACATGTGGTATGACATTGCTGGCTGGAGGAGTGGTGTTAGCGGTACCACTAGAGCCTGAAACGTTGAAAGGAGTAGTACTTACAGTGGCAGTACCACTAGAACTTACAATGTTAGAGTTGGGTGTTAAACCCGGATTGGTAACTGAACCAGACCTAAAACCGACCATCTTGATAAATTGAGACTGCAACCGAGAGAATGATCTCCCACTGTGGTCGCCAATCTGTAGATGGGGCAAAACGAGTTGCTGGTTTTTACGGAATTGAGGACACGACCGTGCGGAGGAAACTCCTTGAACCGAGCGAACTGTCAAACCTCACACAAATGCACTTCAAAAAGGGAGTGCTTTGAATTCGAGAGATCAATCTGTAGGACTCCGGCCTAAACCAAGACAATGGTCGTTCCAAAGTCAATTCGGTCACAAGAGAGGATGGGTCGATATGTAGGAGGAAAGCTGAGAAATGTGTGAGATCATTGGTGATCGAAGATGGTAGGTGTGTTGTGTATTCTTCATGAAGAAATAATATAAGCTCTGATTGATTGAATTTGCTCTATTGAGAGTAATTACTCAGACGTTGAGTTGTTAATATCTTGTTGTATGTTTGACGAAAGATTGTCTTATTTTTCAATCATGATTCAGAGACTTATTTATATTGCTAGAATTGTAAACACCTTGATCCCATGAAGTGTGACAGTTGCTGGATTCAAAGAGTGGTGTAGGATCAGAATATCGCAACACCAATACCTCTGCGAAATCCATAAACGTTACATAGCGAAGGCGTCGTAGACGAGTAAAATAAGTGACGCAATGGATGACGACAGCCAGAACACGAGAAAGGTGTGAAGACTTAGCGAGAACTAGGAGTGTGGCGAGATTATACATTTGTACACTTGCGACACTTCGCAAATCATTCCGAAAATAAAGGACAGCATAGCTGTCATCCATTATGTAACACCCTATATAAAGGGCCGAACAGGCCTATTGAGAGGGAGATCTTTTTTCGAGTGTTGAGCAAGTCATTAAGAGAGAGAAAGTTTATAGAGATTGTATTTTTCTAGCTCTTTTCAATTTTACCTTGTAAACATTCAAGAAATTAATCAACAAAAATTATAATTGTTCATCTTCAATGGATTGATTGTGTGGATTCCTGTGAGGGGTGTAGTGTAGGATTTCCTGCAACTACATATTGGCGCTAGAAACAGGGAGAGAGTAAGGATTGACATCGTGATTTGAAAGAATTTGGAGTAGTAGGGAAGGAATTTCATATAATTATCAACAATTTATTGAAATTGAGAAATGGCTAGAAGAAGACATGCATCCGAACAACCAACAACTGTTAGAAGGAGCATGAGACTTGCTGGAGAAGGGAGAAATGAAATGGGGGAATCCTCAAGAATGAACACAAGAAATAATGAAGAAAATCAAATTTAATCACCAATTCAACCAGTACCGAATAGAACTGTGGATTATGATAGAGTAAGCGTGCATACTTGGAGATCAGACTCTGTGGACGAAAGGGGAGAAGAACAGCAATTGATAAACAATGGACAAGAGGTGAGAGACCGAGAAGTGATTAGGGAAATAATTCATGGAAATGAAGAGGTCGCAGCATTAGAGACATTGAGACAAATAATACATGAAGAAAGGCGATTAGAAGCAGAGGAACGTGCAAATTTGACAAGGCAAAATCATGAGTTGAAGATGGAAAATATGAGATTACAAAACAGAAGGTCGAGAAGCACTACAAGGTCAAGCTCAAGATCAGTTAGAGAGGAAAGAAGGAGAACTTTACCTATAGAAAATGCTAATAAAGAAAATCGAGAGGAAGTGCAAAATCCAGGCGAAGAACGTTGCGAAAGAAGAGAAATAATGGAAGATCGTTATATCCCACGTCCCGAGACTCTTCAAAATGGGCAAAATGATGGAAATCAAGGAAATAGGCAGCGTCAAGGGCGGAATAATTCAGGTGATGAAGAAAATCAAGAAGAAGGAAGAAGAATATTGCATGGGAGAGAAGCACAGAGGAAGCAAAAAGAAATTGAAGATGAAATTGAAAGACACTATGTTGAGCAAGCACGTCTAGCTTGCGAAAGAGAAAGGTTGAGAACAGAAATGGAAGAACGGGAGTTACAAGAGGCAATTCGCCAGAATAATCATGATAATAGAGAAAGAAGGAGAGAACAAAATCGCAACAATGGTAATATCAATGAAGAGTATGAAAGAGTACAAAGGAGAATCGAAAGGCAGCAAAGAAGAGAAAATGATAGATATAACGGTGTGCGAATTAATGAGAGGAATGAAAGAGAAGATCACAGAGAAAGACGAGAAGAGAATGATGGACAAGAGAGTCAAAACAGACATGAACGCAGAAGAAGAGAGGCGGAGTTAAAAAGACCAATGGAGCCAAATTCTAGTGTAAATGAACAAATTCTGAGAGAATTGGCGGAAATGAGAGGAATGTTAAATAATAAATGGGGAGGAGGTAAGACACAATTGGATGAAGCCATAGAAGAAGCTGCGAAGACTCCATTCACACAAGAAGTACAATTAGGAGGAATACCTCCAAAGTGCAACTTACCTACGTTAACCAGCATTTTCGATGGAACAACTTGTGCAATACAACATATCAAAGCTTATGTGAGATGTATGTTACAATGGGAGAACCATGATGCTATATTGTGCAAATATTTTGCATCAAGTCTGACAGGAGAAGCTTTGAAATGGTTTGAAGGATTACCGAGGAATACAATAACATCTTTCAATCATTTGCAGGCTATATTTTTAGGGGCATACATTAGTAATAACTCCTCGCGACCTGGTATTGAAGATGTATTTGGGTTAAAACAAAGGATTGGTGAAAGCTTGAAGTATCTAACCGTGAGATGGAAGACAATGTGCAGTGTAATGGCTGGTCGCGTGGATGAGAGATATCTCATTTTATCATTCATTAACGCTATGTTCGCAACCAATCTGCTATATATTCAAATTTTTAGAATCAAGAATACAATCACAATGACTAAGTTGCGAGAACTTCAAGAGGAGTACATTGCTCTAGAGGAAAAACAAAATGAGATGGAATCATACCCCGTTGCGAACACAAGTTCAAAAGTTGCAAATGCAAGCTTGTTACCTAAACTAATAAACACAGTGGCGAGCACCTCGAAGATTCAACAAGAAATGATAAAGGATGATGGTCAGCGAAAGTTGGTAGCCATGGGGAGTCGTGATCAGGAGGAATTTGAGAGAGAGAGAAACTTCTATAACCGTTGAGGAAATAACAAAATTCAAAGACTTGATCAGCCGCAAGAAACTTATGGAAGTCAGAGGCAGAGTTATCATAGAGGACATCGAAGTCACAGGGTAGTCTGGGAAGAAATCAAGATGCCACCACTGAATGCTAGTGTGGAGAAAATATGGGAAGATATAATCTTAATGGAAAATATACCTGCACCATGGAACATGGGAAGTGAGCCACCTCCGAGTGACAGAAGTCATGAATTTTGTTCTTATCACCATTTTCATGGACACTCCACAAACGATTGTAGAAATGTAAAAAGAATCATCCTCAGAATGATAGACCAAGAGAAACTAAATCAATTTCTGAAAAATCAACCTCAATCCCAACCATTACCACCACCGCCAGAAATTCACAGAGCAAACACAACAAAAGGAGGAGAAACGTTTGTGATAGAAGTTGGAGCGAAAGCTAAGAATTTGTCTTGAAACTCTATTGTACATTCGCACAGGACATTAGAAGATTTTCATTATAGTGTTATCAGTAGGGTTTTCGCAAGAGATGCTGATAATAGAGAAATAATGAACATCGCGAAGACATCGCCACTAAAGCAATGGCAAAAGCAGATTATTTCTTTTACCGCAGAATAAATACCTGAGGGTGGAGAGATGCATGACAACCCATTAGTGGTAAGATTGGAGATTAACCCAAAACCCGTCGATGATGAAGATGATGAGGCAGAAAATTCATGGGCAATCAATAGAATCTTAATCGATACTGGAAGCTCTGTAAATATCCTTTTTTATCATACTTACAAGACTATGGGAGGAAAGGACGAAGATCTAATACCTTCAACTTATAAGATCTATGGTTTCAACGGTACTGCCAACAAGCCTAAAGGAGAAGCTCATATGCAAATACCATTGAAAGGATTATCAACTGAAATTTTGTTCTGCATAGTCGATGTGGAATCTCCCTATAACGCATTGATTGGGCGACCTTGGTTACATGAGATTCTGGGTGTAGCGTCGACTTATCACCAGTGCATCAAATTTCCTCATCCCACTGGTTTCGGAGTCATAAAAGGAGATTGGGTTGAGGGACAGAAGTGCTATGAAGTTGATATGGAGTCTTGCGAGAAAAGAGCTGCTCAGAAGAAGAACTGGAAGCAAAACATCAAAAATGAACAAAGAAGGGAAAGACTAATGGTGGACGCAATAGAGGTGAGAGAAGAAAGTACGTTGCGAAACCAATGCTTGAAGGAAGTTGGAAATTGCGATGATTTCGCAAAAGGGAAGCGATATTAGGAAATTTGAATAATGAAGAAGCAGAGAGCAACATAAGTAAGAGGCGAAAGGAGTGAATGATTGATTATAGACTTGCGAAGGTTAAAAAAAAAAAAAAAAAAAAAAAATCTTTTAACTTTTGAGTGATAAAGACGGGTTGAATATGCAAAGACTGTGATAATCGAAAAAAGAATACGCGAAGCTTTCGCAGGAATTTGAATGATAAAGATAGGTTGAAGATGCAAAGACTGTGATAATCGAAAAAAGAATACGCGAAGCTTTCGCAGGAATTTGAATGATAAAGACAGGTTGAAGATGCAAAGACTATGATAATCGAAAAAAGAAAACGCGAAATTCTCGCAAAAATGATGACAAGAAACAATCCAAAATCAATGAAATATCAGAATGGGACGAACCTGCTATGGCGTACACCCTAGTTCGCGAATCCAAATTTCGTAAGAGGCAAATGTAAGACCTAAAGTTCATCATAAAAGGGGGTATCTGTTAACATGGCTCAGGGAAAAGGTTACACCGCCCCTGGAACCTGGGTCATGGAGATTTGGGGTCAATAAAGCCCATCCAGGAGAGATACCTTGGATTTCCAACTATATATATATAAGGTTATACCCTGGTTGGACGACCGAGGGTCTCTTCTAAGGAGTCAGCATATGATCAAGGCGCCGAGGTACACGGTTGAGCCAAGAGTGCCTGGGGCATTTGAAGTGTCTCGGCCATTCTTGGCAAGTCTTGGCATATGTTGCACTCGGCCCGAAGAAAACTCCACTTAGGGTGCAGTCTCGTAACCATAAACCATATAGGTATAAGGGATAAGAGGCTGCGAAAACAACTGGTTGTTGTTAAGACCGGATGGGAGGAGCTAGTCTTGTATGGCCGATGTACGTGTAGTTGCAGGAAATCCTACACTACACCCCTCACTAGAATATACACAATTAAGTCATTTTAAGATCAATGATTATGATTTCTATTGATTGAATACTTGAATCCTGACAATATGAAATAGAAATGAGTTAAAGAATTACAATCACTCTAAAACTTTCTCTATCCTCAAAACTTGCTTAACAATTCAAAAAGAACTCTCTTACAACAGATTTACTCAACCCTTTATATAGGGTAGTACACAGTGGATGACAGCTAAGCTGTCCTTTATTTTCGGGAATGTCTTGCGAAATATCGCAAGTGTACATGTATCGATTCTCGCGACACTCTTAAATTTCGCCATATTTTCATATCTTCCTCGTGTTCTGGTTGTCGTCATTCATTGCGTCATTTATTTTACTTCCCTGCGACTCCCTCGCAATGTCGTCATTTATTAATCTCGCGAAGTATTGATGTCGCGATATTCTGATCCTACATATTGCCTCTTCTCATGTCTTCTCTGCGAAGGAGAGAATGTCATGAGAACCAATATTTTGAGATGTCGCAATCGTTGATTTTTCCATCAATTTTCTGCCGACAAAATTCCGTGAATTCAGGAATGACTGTTTACACGTATCTAAAATTTCTCTTTTTACCGGCACATTTAATGTTATCCGGTTACTCTTTTCTCGTCTATTTAAAGGAGGATTCCTTGTGAAAGCATTTCTTTTCTTTTACTTCGTCTTCTCCATTGTCTGCAACTATTTTCTGCTGCTTTTCTTCATCATCTTCTTCATCGTTTTCCCGCTATTATTCTTCTGCTACTGTTTCTATGGCATCAAGGTTTGTTAATTTTGCTGAATTTGATCATTTTGTGATTGATCTCTCTTATTGAAGTTGTTTTATCTTGATACTGTTATTCTTTTAACGACTCCTCTGCCATTTTTATTTTAGCAAGAACAAACCTAACACCAAGTTCACCATTGTGAACCCTAATGTCTCCATGGGCTCGCAATCGAAATCCACTGCTTCTAAAAGAAAGCCTGCGAGTAACAAGGTATTTAAGAAACACTTATTTCTTAATAACAATATTGTTGCCTCTGTTTCTTATTTAGCTTGTAATTCGCAGGATGACAAAAATGCTGATAAGTCCCCCAAGAAGCCTCGCCATTCTAAACCCGTTGCGCCTTCTGTCACTTTTCCTACATTCAAACTTACAACTCCTCTTGCGACATCTTCGCAAGAAATCCCTACTGTTTCTTCCAAAGATAACATTTCTATGCCTGAATTTCTCATAGATCAACTCCCTCATAACAGTCCCATTGCGAATGAGCCTATTTCTTCTTCCATTGTTAATGCCTCTACCATTCCTCCAGTCATTAACCCTCACGAGATTTCTTCTTCTCGTGATATTCCTTTAACAAAAGATGATTCATCTCTTCCTTCTTCTATCACTGTTACTTCCTTTTCTGAGCAAATCCCTCTTACTAAGGAAAATTTAGAAGGAATAGATGTGGCCTTCAAAGTCCTATCAGATATTGTGAACGATGCTAAGAAGACTTACATTGATCCTATCAAGTCGATATTTGCGAGATTTTGAGCAAACACCTTGGTCCTGATAGAGTTTCGCAAACATCCTTGGAACAAGAAATTAACACTTTGAAGAATGATCTCCAAGCTATGATTGCAAAATGTAATACTCTCCATCTTGAGAATCAAAAACTTCAAAATATTTCGCTGGATCGTGATAATCTTCGCAAGAAGAATGAAGAATTAAAAGGCATACTCTTGCCTCTGTACTGTCCATTTTTTTTTTTTTTTTTTTTTTTTTTAATTTTAAAAACTCAAGTCCTTGTTCGCCCTTCAAGCTTTAAACCAGAAACGAAAAATGGAGATATATCAGTTGGAATCTACTGCTGAAGAAGTTCGTATTGATAGAGATGCTTGGATGGAGCAATATAACCAATTAGATAATCTTCATACATATTTTGTTGATCATATAGATAATCTTTCTAAAGAAAATGCTGATTTAGCTCAGAAACAAGACTCATTAAGTAACGACTTATCTCGCCTCTCTTATTCTTTGACTAAAGCTAATTTGGAGTTGGAAACTTTATCAGATGAGAATGGAACTCTTTCTCAAGAGAAGCGAACTCTATTAAACAAGGTGGCGATTTACTCGCAACAATATGATGTTTGTCAAAAATTATGTAAAGAGCAAGAACAATCTCTTTGCTCGCTGAGAAATCAACTTGAAGAAGTTACTGCCGAGAAGGATAAACTGATTCAGGGTAGAATAACCTTAAGTGTAAAAGCAAACCAATTCAAGGATCAATGTTCCAAACTAGAAAAGTCCAACTCTTCCCTTACAAAATAAAATGCTTTACTTATTTCCAACGAAAAAAGTTGGCGATCACGTCTGAAAGGTTTAATTGGAGATAACTTTGACAATGCCATGGATCATTTGGAGAATAGTTGTTCAGCTCTAATCCAACATCTTACCTCGCGAAGGAAGGTAGTCATAGAAGTTGACTGCCTCATATATTCTTTCTTTATCAAGCCTTCATATTTTTTGTTTGTATAATTCTTTTATTTTTGTTTTGCAGAGTCTGAGAAAAAACTTCACTCCTCCATTACTGCTTTGAAATCTGATTACTCAAAAATCCGCAAGGAGAATGGAATACTCACTGCTTCTCTTGCACGTTCTCGCGATAGGGCAGAAAGAAAATTCGACTATATGCGTGACTGTAAAGATATAGAGAGTAAAAATCAGCAGAAAGCACTCCTTCGTCAATTTCATCTTAGAGCCGAAGTTCTTGTGAATAATGTTTTACTATCTAAATCTCTTGATCCTGTGTCTGTTGAACCTCTGGAAGTAAGTGATGATGAAGTTCCTAATTCTCCTGATAGCGATTTTTATTATAATACTGGCGAAGAACTCGAGAATGAAGAAACTGTCTCTCCCAATAAAACTGTCAATGATGATGTCGCGAATGAAACTGTCAATGAAGAAGGATCTGCTGGAAATATATTAGCTAGCAAAAACATAGATAAAGTCGCCGAAGAAAACCCAACATCCCCTTCTAGTGAAAAAGCTACTATTTGAGAAATGATTTTCTCTTGTAATCTTTCTTCTCGTACTTTTGCTCCTTTATGTACTTCTATCATCTTTTTTGATGTATGTACTCGTTTGCGTTACTCTTTTTTCTTTCAACAAGTATAATTTTTGGTATTTAATAATTGCTATTCTATTGTTTTCACATTGGTATTTAATAATTTTTGGTACTTCTTCTTTCTTTCTCCTTTATGTTGAAATTCACTGTTGCGACAAAATCGCAGGACGTCTTTACATTTTCATGTATTGACCCATTGATTTTGCCTTATCATTGTTTTTGTGTGGTCTTATTTTTCCTTCCTAGTTAAAGGTCTTATTTTGCCACCCCTCATTTTGCATCCATATGACAGGTCTAAACATTCTTGCGAACATAAAATCCCGTGATATTGACATCTTGCGACAAGATCGCAGGACGTCCTTACACTTTCATGTAATGACCCATTGATCTTGTCTTATCATTTATTTAGTATTTTTGCCTCTGCAGGATATTTCATTTGCGACAATATGACAGGCCTAAATGTTCTTGCGAATATAAATCCCCATGACATTGCCGTCTTGTGACACTTATCAGCTCCCTAATGGAGGGTGCCGCCCTTATCATCTCCCTGGTTGCCCCTTCAAGGAGGCGTACATCGGCCATACAAGACTAGCTCCTCCCATCCGGTCTTAACAATAACCAGTTGTTTTCGCAGCCTCTTATCCCTTATACTTATAGGGTTTATGGTTACGAGACTGCACCCTAAGTGGAGTTTTCTTCGGGCCGAGTGCAACATATGCCAAGACTTGCCAAGAATGGCCGAGACACTTCAAATGCCCCAGGCACTCTTGGCTCAACCGTGTACCTCGGCGCCTTGAGCATACACCCGACTCCTTGGAAGAGACCCTCGGGCGTCCAACCAGGGTATAACCTTATATATATAGTTGGAAATCCAAGGTATCTCTCCCGGATAGGCTTTCATGGGCCCCAAATCTCCATGACTCAGGTTCCAGGAGCGGTGTAACATTTTCCCTGAGTCATGTCAAGAGATACCCCCTTATATGACGCACTTTAGGTCTTACATTTTCCTCTTGCGAAATATCATTCGCGAACTAGGGTGTACGCCATAAAGGTTCGTCCCATTCACTCACTCATTCATTTCTGTCAATTCGTTCAATCATTCATTTTTGGTTAATATTTGTCAATTCATTTGCGAGATGTTCGCACATGTTTTCTTAATTTCGCAATATCTCTGTCACAGGAAAATTTCATATCATTTCATTCATTTAACATTTCAGAATTTATTCTTTCTTTTCCATCTTCTATGGGTAATATTTCTTGAGATATAATCTATTCCATGGTCTACCCAATCTCTGGCCCACATCGTTGCCTTCTGGATCCATTAATCTATATGCCCCTGTTCCAACTATCTCCTTGATGATATAAGGTCCATCCCATTTTTTCGCTAACTTGCCACCACTTTCTCGCTGATATATTGGTGTTTCTCGCAACACCATATCACCTGGTTGAAACTCGCGTGTTTTGACACGTTTGTTATATTCTCTGGCCAATCTTCGCTGATAATTCTCCATATGTTGTAGTGCTCTTTCTCTATTTTCTTCTAACTCATCTAATTTCACTAAAATGTTACCCGCACTAAGATTTTTCTCCCAAGCTTCTCTCTTTGTTGTTGGAATAATAACCTCTGTCGGAAGTACAGCTTCAACACCATAGGTTAGACAAAATGGTGACATCCCCGTAGCTTCTCGCCTTGTTGTATTATAAGCTCATACCGCATTATGCACTTGCTCACACCATGCCTTATTATGCCCTTCTAGTTTTTTCTTCAATATATCAGCGATTTTTATTTGTTGCTTCTGCCTGTCCATTGGCCTGCGGGTATAAAGGAGTTGATTTCCCACATTTTATTTGAAATGCATTAAGCAATAATTCTATATTTTGTCCCTCAAACTGTTTCCCATTGTCGATACCAACTGTCTTTGGAATTCCAAATCTGCATATTATGTTTTCGAATATGAAAGTAAAAATATCTTTGTCGCGAATGTGTTGTACCGCTTTTACTTCTGCCCACTTTGTGAAATAATCTGTTGCAACAATCAAATATCTCCTTTGGCCTGTACCTGGTAAAAATGGTCCTACAATGTCTAATCCCCACTTTCCAAAAGGCCACACACTTGTTGAAGAGGTTAACGGCGCACCTGGTGCATGTATTTTCTTTCCGTGTCTTTGACAATCTTCGCAACGTCTTGATATTTGTTTCGCATCTTCATGCATATATGGCCAATAATAGCCTTGCATTTTCGCCTTATGTGCTAAAGATCTTCCGCCACTATGATTGCCAAAGATCCCCACATTGTGTAGCATTTTTAACACTTGCTTCTCCTTCCTTTCGTGTTAAACATCCGAGCGAGGGTCCATTAAAGGATCTTCGGTACAATACTCCATCTCTTAATTCATAATTTGTTGCACGACTTTTTAATTTATGCATTTCTAACCTATTTCTTGGTGTTTCTCCTTTCATTAGATAAGCATGAAGTTCTGTCCTCCAATCCTCGCAATGGGATCTTTGTGCTTCCTCTTCTATGAGCATTACTTCGCTTCTTCCTCTTCCTCTTTGTTGATTGATGGTGATTGAAGTGTCTCGTATTTTTATGCATCTCGCAGATGGATCTCATCATCATACTTGATATAAAAGCAAAAGCATCTGCGAGTCTATTGTCTTTTCTTGATATGTGTCTCCACTTTATTTTTGGTATCTTCTCCGACAATTCGTCAACAAGTTTTTTGTACTTTTTCAAGGATGCTTCATTTGTAGTATACTCTTCTTTTATCTGGCGAATAGCTAACTGAGAATCACTGGTAATTCTTACATTCTCCAACTTCATTTCTATTGCAAATCGCAAAGCATGTATTATAGCTTCATACTCTGTTTCATTGTTAGTAGACGCGAACTCCAATCTGAAAGAGAAAGCCATTTTATTGCCTTCTGGCGAAATTATAATGATCCCTATTCCGTTACCTTCCCCATTTGATGATCCATCTACCAATATTTCCCATCTATTTGGCTCTGTTAATAAATCCCTTGGATTTCCATGTTCTTCTTCTATATCCATCATTTCTTCCACTGCCTCATCTTCTTCCAATGGAAACTCCGCTAAAAAATCCGCTACAACTTGCGATTTTGGTGAGGATAACACTTCATATTTGAGTTTACAATGACTTACTTGAGCATTCCACCTTTCAACCCTTCCTGATCTTTTTGAATTTTCCATCACTGACTCAATTGGTACTTTTGTCATTACCTTTACCGTGTGCGCTTCGAAATAGATGCGAAGTTTAAACGTTGCATAAACTAATGCCAAAATTAATTTTTCGATTTTTGAATAGTTTTTCTCTGCAGCATTGAATGTTTTGCTGATGTAATAGATTGGTTTTTCCACTCCTGCGTCCATTCGCAATAATACTGCACTTAGTGCATGCGAGGTTGTCGCAAGGTAAATTAGTAATTCCTCCCCTTCTTCTGCTTTTTGTAATATTGATATATCCATTAGATGTTCTTTTATTCCTTGCAATGCCTTTTCACACTCATCCGTCCACCTAAATTTCGTTCCCTTTTTAAGTATGTTGAAAAAATGTTTGCACTTATCAGATGATCTCGAGATGAATCTTCCTAGCGAAGCTAATAACCCATTTAACTTTGCACATCTTTTTTTATTCTTTGGTGTTGGCATGTCTCGAATTGCTTGTACCTTCTCCGGATCAACTTGTATTCCTTCTTTTGACACAATGTATCCTAAAATTTTTCCAGATGCCACTCCAAAAGTACATTTTTCTGGATTTACTTTGA
Organism: Papaver armeniacum; assembly: GCA_023531295.1. Classification (NCBI taxonomy): domain Eukaryota; kingdom Viridiplantae; phylum Streptophyta; class Magnoliopsida; order Ranunculales; family Papaveraceae; genus Papaver; species Papaver armeniacum. The sequence continues at coordinate 118,075 of JAJJWW010014051.1, read as the reverse complement.
TGTTGAAATGTCTCATTTGTTCGAAGATTTCCTTCAAATCTCGCACATGATCTTTTGCTGTTTTGGTTTTTATTAACATGTCATCCACGTATACCTCTAGTGTTTTATGTATCTGTAGGATCAGAATATCGCAACTCCAATACTTCGCGAGATTAATAAACGACTGCGTCGCGAAGGAGTCGCATGGAGGTAAATAAATGACGTAATAGATGACGACAGTCAGAACATGAGGAAAGTGTGAAGACTTGGCGAGATTTAGGAGTGTCGCGAGGACAAGCGATTACACATTCGCGAGGATTCGCGAGTCGATTCCGAAAATAAAGGACAGACTTAGTCATCATCCACTATGTAATACCCTATATAAAGGGTCGAGTAAGTCTGTTGTAGGGAGATCTTTTTGAATTGTTAAGCAAGTCATTAAGAGAGAGAAAACAGAGAGTAATTGTAATTGCTTTGGTTTTGTTCTAATTGCATTTGTAAACAGTTCAAGAAGATAATCAATAAAGTTCAAAGTTAATCATCTTTCAAAGAGTTAATTATGTTGAATCTAATGAGGGGTGTAGTGTGGGATTTCCTGCAACTACATATGCGCTAGAAACAGGGACTGGAAGATTAAAGATAGAAGATTACAGTTGAGATCATTTGAATCAAGAAAATGAGAAAGGAAAAGAACAGATCAAATGAGATAGAGGAATATAATGAAGACATGGAGAACGGTTCGATTACAAAGGAAATGGTTAATGAGTTTCACGAAAGTATCAGAGGAAGAATACATAAACGAGATTTGGAAGGAAGGAAAATTATAGATGAAGAAAAGACATCGTCTCTAAAAGAGTGGGAAAAGTAGAAAATAACATTTACAGCAGCAGAGATACCTAAAGAAGGTTTGAATCATACATCCCCACTAGTGATCACGATAAATGCAAGCAAAAACAAAGAAGAATCGATAGAAGCAGTGGAAGAATGGGCAATAAATAGAACTCTGGTAGATACAGGAAGTCTGGTGAGTATTATGTTTTACCATACCTACAAAAAATTAGGGTATAAAGATGAAGAAATGAGTTCCCCAATGTATTATATCCATGGTTTTGGAAAATCCATAACAATACCTAAAGGAGAGATAAAATTACGAATTTTACTTGGAGAAATTGAAACACAAGTAACATTAAGTGTAGTGGATATGGAATCGCCATACCACATACTGTTGGGGAGACCTTGGGTACATGCAATTAAGGCAGTAGCATCAACACTTCATCAGTGTATCAAATTTCCTATGCCAAGCGGAATTGGCGAAATCAGATGAGATGTTGATAAAGGAAGAATATATCATCAAATCGAAGTAAAGCATTATGAAGAGCGAGGGAAGAAGCGAAAAGATCGCAGGAAGATGGTAAGAGCAGCTAAAAAAGAAGAAGAATTTAGAATTTACATGATAAAAGCAAAAGAAGGGAAAGGAATACCTAGTAAAGTTATGAAAAAAGGGGGTGAACTCGCGAAAGGACCAACTCCTATGGGAGAACAGAAATCTAGTTATATCGCAGCGGAACAAACAAAAGACGTGAATGTTGGAACCGAGGAGGAACCCAAAATTTTAAAAATTGGGACTAAAATGGAAGCGGATGAAGAAAGAAGAACTATTGATTTGCTGCGAGATTACAAAGATATTTTTGCGTGGGATATGGATGAAATGCCTGGTATAGATCCATCTGTGGCTTGCCATAAATTGGAAATTGACAAGAATGTAAGACCATTTAAACAAAGAATTAGAAAAATCGCAACAGCTTATCATCCTCAAATAGAAGAAGAGCTACAGAAAATGTTAGACGCAGGAATCATTAGACAGGCAAAATATCCCGAATGGATAGCAAATATGGTTATAGTCCCAAAGAAGAAAAAAAGGGGATAAGAATTTGTATAGACTTTACTTGATCTAAACAAAGCTTGTCCTAAGGATAGTTTCCCATTACCAGACATTCCGCAATTGGTTGAGGCAGCGGCAGGAAATGAAATAATATCATCTCTTGATGGATATAAAGGTTACAATCAGATACCTCTCGCCAAAGAAGATCAAGAACATACTGCTTTCTTTGCTCCAAGAGGATTGTATTGTTATACAAAAATGCCATTTGGTTTGCGAAATGCTGGGGCGACATACCAAAGGATGGTGGAAAAGGTGTTCGCGAGATGGATACACAAAACATTAGAAGTATATGTAGATGATATGTTGATAAAAAGCAAAAAAGCAAAAGACCACGTACAAGATTTGAAAGAAATTTTTGAACAAATGATGCAATTTAATATCAAAGTAAACCCAGAAAAATGTACCTTTGGAGTCGCATCTCGGAAAATTTTTAGGGTATATTGTATCTAAAGAAGGAATTCAAGTTGACCCGAAAAAGGTACAAGCGATTCGCGATATGCCAACACCGGCGACAGTAAAAGATGTTCAAAAGTTAAATGGGTTGTTAGCTTCGCTAGGGAGGTTCATCTCGCGGTCATCTGATAAATGCAAGCACTTCTTCAATATCCTTAGAAAGGGATCAAAGTTTAAATGGACAGATGAGTGCGAGAAAGCCTTGCAAGGAATAAAGGAACATTTAATGGATATATCAATTTTGCAAAAAGCGGAAGAATGAGAAGAATTGTTAATCTATCTTGCGACAACCTCGCATGCCTTAAGTGCAGTATTATTGCGAGTGGACGCAGGAGTAGAAAAACCAATTTATTACATCCGCAAAACTTTCAATGTTGCAGAAAGGAATTACTCAAAAATTGAAAAGTTAATCTTGGCATTAGTTTACGCAACATTTAAGCTCCGTATATATTTCCAAGCGCATATTGTCAAAGTAGTGACGAAAATACCAATAGAATCAGTAATGAAGAATTCGAAAAGGTCGGGAAGAGTTGAAAGATGGAATGCTCAAATAAGTCATTGCAAACTCAAATATGAAATATTATCTTCGCCAAAATCACAGGTTGTCGCAGAATTTCTAGCAGAATTTCCTTTGGAAGAGGATGAATCAGTGGAAGAGATGATGGATGTGGAAGAAGAACATGGAGATCCAAAAGATTTGTTAACAGAACCGAATAGATGGGAAATATTGGTAGATGGGTCATCGAATGGAGAAGGAAATGGAATTGGAATTGTTGTGATTTCGCCAGAGGGCAATAAAATAGCTCTTTCATTCAGATTGGAATTTGCATCAACAAATAATGAAACAGAATATGAAGCTATAGTACATGCTTTGCGATTTGCAATAGAAATGAAACTGGAGAATGTGAGAATTACAAGTGATTCACAATTGGCAATTCGCCAGATAAAAGAAGAATATGCCATAAACGAATTGTCTTTGCAAAAATATAAGAAACTTGTTGACGAGTTGTCGATGCAGATACCAAGAATAAAGTGGAGACATATATCAAGGAGAAATAATAGGCTCATGAGACGCTTTTGCCTTTATATCAAGTATGATGACAGATCCGATCGCGAGAAATATTAAAATACAAACACTTTTGATGCCGTCAATTGACAAAGAAGAAGAACAAGAAACTGATGTAATGGTAGTAGAGGATGGAGCACAAACATTTTGCGAAGAAGATTGGAGAGCAGAGCTTCATGCATATTTGATGATAGGAGAGACACCCAGAAATAGATTGGAGACACACAAATTAAAAAGTCGTGCAACAAATTATGAGTTAAGAGATGGAGTGCTATACCGACGATCTTTTAACGGGCCTTCACTTAGATGCTTAACAAGAAAGGAAGGGGAAATCATATTGAAGATGTTGCATAGTGGGGATGTTGGTAATCATAGCGGAGGAAGATCTTTAGCACATAAAGCAAAAATGCAGGGTTATTATTGGCCATATATGCATGAGGACGCAAAACAAGTGTCAAGGCGTTGCGAGGATTGTCAAAGGCATGGGAAGAAAATACATGCACCAGGAGCTCCGTTAAGTTCTTCAACAAGTGTCTGGCCATTTGGAAAATGGGGTTTAGACATTGTAGGACCATTTTTACCAGGAACGGGACAGAGAAGATATTTAATTGTCGCTCAGATTATTTCACAAAATGGGCGAGGTGAAAGCGGTACAACATATTCGCGATAAGGATGTTTTTACTTTCATATTTGAGAACATTATATGCAGATTTGGGATTCCAGCACGGTTGGTATCGACAATGGGAAGCAGTTTGAAGGACAAAATATAGAATTGCTACTTAATGCATTTCAGATACGATGTGGGAAATCAACTCCTCTATACCCGCAGGCTAATGGTCAAGCATAAGCGACAAATAAAACAATCGCAGACATATTAAAGAAAAAGTTAGAAGGATACAATAAAGGATGGTGCGAACAAGTACCCAATGCGGTATGGGCTTATAATACAACTAGAAGAGAAGCTACAGGAATGTCTCCTTTTTGTTTAACATATGGAGTTGAAGCTGTACTACCGACAGAAGTTAAGATTCCAACTACAAAGAAAGAAGCTTGGGAGAAAAATCTCAATGCGGGTAACATTTTAATCAAGTTAGATGAATTAGAAGAGAAAAGAGAGAGAGCATTACAACATATGGAGAATTATCAAAGATTGGCCGAGAGAATATAACAAGCGTGTCAAGATACGTGAATTTCAACCGTGACTTGGTACTGCGAAAACACCTATATATCAGCGAGAAAATGGTGGCAAGTGGCAAGAAAATGGGATGGACCTTATATTATCAAGGAGATAGTTGGCACAGGGGCATATAGATTGATGGATCCTGAAGGCAAAAATGTAGGGCAAAAACTAAATAGGCCATGGAATAGGTTATATCTTAAGAAATATTACCCATAGAAGATGGGAGAAATGGAATGAGCTTGTGATGTAATGTTTTTGCGACAGATAGATTGCGAGATCAAAGGAAATAAAGCAAGATTATGCGATAGCTTCGCAAAGCAGAATGAATGCTTGAATGAATTAACAAAAATGAATGAGTGAGTGAATGGGACGAACCTTTATGGCGTACACCTTAGTTCGCGAATGATATTTCGCAAGAGGCAAATGTAAGACCTAAAGTGCGTCATATAAGGGGGTATCTCTTGACATGGCTCGGGGAAAGGTTACACCGCTCCCGGAACCCGAGTCATGTAGATTTGGGGCCCATGAAAGCCTATCCGGGGAGATACCTTGGATTTCCAACTATATATATAAGGTTATACCCTGGTTGGACGCCCGAGGGTCTCTTCCAAGGAGTCGGCGTATGACCAAGGCGCCGAGGTACACGGTTGAGTCAAGAGTGCGGGGAGCATGGAACTTCCTTACCACTCTTGACAAGTCTTGGCACATGCTTTGCACTCGGCCCGAAGAAAACTCCACTTAGGGTGCAGTCTCGTAACCATAAGCCCTATAGGTATAAGGGATAAGAGGCTGCGAAAACAACCGCTGTCATTAAGACCGGATGGGAGGAGCTAGTCTTGTATGGCCGATGTACGCCTCCTTGAAGGGGCAACCAGGGGAGAAGATAAGGGCGGCACCCTCCATTAGGGAGCGATAAGTGTCAAAAGACGCAAATGTCATGAGGCTTTATTTTCGCAAGAAAATTTAGGCTTGTCATATTTGTGCAATGATCCTGCAGAGGCAATAATACTAACGCAGGGGTAAGACGAGATCAATGGGTTTTTACATGAAAGTGTAAGAACATCCTGCGATTTCGTCGCAAAGACGACAATGTCACGGGATTTTATGGTCGCAAGAACATTTAAACCTGTCATATTGTCGCAAATATAATGTCTGCGCAGAGGCAAAAATACTTAAGAAATGATAAGACAAGGTCAATGGGTCATTACATGAAAATGTAAAGACGTCCTGCGATCTTGTCGCAATGAGGGGTGGCAAAATAAGACCTTTACTTAGGAAGGCAAAATAAGACCACACAAATAATGATAAGGCAAGACCAATGGGTCATTACATGAAAATGTAAAGACGTCCTGCGATCTTGTCGCAATGACAGCATTCAAGAAAGATCTTTAAACATTTTGAATATAGGTAATTGAGATGTTTTCATCGCAAGAAAGATTACATGATAAGCTTGCGAGCTTGAGAAAATGATTAAATGATAAGCTTTCGAAACATATAAATAATAATGAGACTGAGGCAATGCTTGTGAGATTACAACAAAAGACTTAATGGAAAATAAAGGAATTGCTTGATAAGGGGGCGAAATGAGTTCTTATAATAAGAAGGAAAGAGAAACTAAATGATTCATTCAACACAGGACTTAATCTTTTGCAATCAAAAAGGAAAATTCAACAAGGTTACAAAGAAGTTTAATTCTCTATATCAATATTCTCAGCTGAAGGAGATGGTAAAGATTCTTCAACAATCTTGTCACCTCACCCTCGCCGCTTGAAGGGTTTTCATCAGAGATTTTTCGCAAGGTTCCTTATTGATAACTTCATTATTAGCGAGATCTTCGCAGCTTTCATAATCATAATCACTATCAGGAGAGTTGGGTACTTCATCATCTTCAACTTCCAAAGGTTCAACAGAGACAGGATCAAGGGATTTAGAAAGTAAAATACCATTCACAAAAACTTCTGCTTTGGGATGAAATTGACGAAGAAGTGCCTTCTGTTGATTTCTACTCGGATATCTTTAAGATGATTAAGGTAGTTAAACCTCCTTCTGGCTCGGTCGCGAGATTGGGCAAGGGAAGCAACTAGAGTTGCATTTTCCTTACGAATCTTAGCATGCGCCGCTTCCAAAGTAGATAGAGAAGAGTGAAGATTTTTCTCAGACTCTGCAAGAGTAAAGAAAGACATTAAAATTATAAAATGGAAAGTGGTGTATAAAATTAGAAAAGAAAAATGATGGAAAAGGCAGTCAAATCTTATGACTACCTTCCTTCTGCGAGATAAGATATTGAGTAAGGGCCAAGCAATTATTCCCCAAGTTTTCCATGGCATTATCAAAACCATCACCGACAAGACCTTTTAACCGCGAATGCAAACTCTTTTCGTTAGAAATCAATAACTTATTTTGCTTCGCAAGGGAAGAATGGGATTCTTTTAACTTGGTATAATCATCTTTGAGTTGGTTTGTTTTAACACTTAGATTTATTCTATTCTGAATAAGCTTATCTCTTTCAGTGGTAGTATCTTCAAGTTTATTTTTCAGTAGGCAGAAAGACTGTTCTTGCTCATTCAATGCTTTTTTACAAGCATCAAGTTGTTGCGAGGATATCGCCACCTTATCCAATAAAGCTCGCTTCTCTTGAGATAAAGTTCCATTTTCATCGATAAGGTTTCCAACTCCAAATTAGATTTATTCAAAGAATATGAGAGACGCGACACTTCATTACTTAATAATTCTTGATTTTGAACTAAGCAGATGTTTTCTTGAGAAAGATTATTTATTTGATCCATAGAAAATGTATGGAGGTTATCTAAACGATTATATTGCTCCATCCATGCGTCTCTTTCCGTTCGAGTTTCTTCCACAATAGATTCCAATTGATATATCTCCATCTTATGTTTCTGGTGCAAAACTTGAGAGGCGAACCAAGTTTTTTTTTTTTTTAAAAAAAAAAAAAAAAAAAGGGTGGGGAGGAGAGATACCTTTTAGTTCTTCATTTTTCTTGCGAAGGTTATCGCGATCTAGCAAAGTATTATGAAGACTATTCTTCAAAGTCTTAATTTCTTGTTCCAAGGATATTTGCGATATCGTATCGGAACCAAAATATTTACCCAAAGATTCGTAAACACTAGATCTGGTGGGATCAGTGGAGGCTTTCTTAACATCATTCATGGTATCTGATAAAATTCTAAAAGCTATATCCATCCCTTCCAAATTTTCTTTGGTAAGAGAGATAGATTTTGAGGAAAAAGAAATAGTAGAGGAAGAAGGAAAAGTTGAATCACCCATGGTTATAAGATCGCCAGTTGGAGAAACCTGATCAATAGGTGGGGGCGAGACAAAAGTAAAAGTGGGGAGAGGCGCGTCCTGAAGAATTTCATTCACAGAAAATTCAGGGATTGATTTATCCTGCGAAGATACTTGTAGGGAAAGTAGAAAGTTTGAATCCCAAAAGGAAACAGTAGGAGTAGCGGCGCAGAACATCGGGTTTATTATGGCGAAACCTTTTGGGAGATCTATCATCATTCTTATCATCCTGCGAATAATAAATCAATTGAGAAACAGAGAGGCAACAAAATTGCTATTAAAGGAGTAAATATTTCTAAAATACCTTACTACTCGCAGGCTGTTTTTTGGAAGCGAGAGACTTCAGTTGCGAAGAGGATCTTGGTTGCGAACCCGTAGGGATGTTAGGGTTCACCACGGTATACTTAGAACTGGATTTATTCTTGCTAAAACAAAAAATGGAGGAAGAAATATCAAAAGAAGAATAGAATCAAGATGAAGTAATTTCAATAAGGAAGATCAATCAAGAGAATAGTCAAAATCAATAAAATTAACGAACACTGGATGCCATGAAAACAATAGCGAAAAGACAAGAAAAGAAGGTGATGAAGATGAACATCATGAAATAATTGCAGATGATGAGGAAGATAGAGAAGAAGAGAAAGAGTGCTTTTCACAGGAGATTTTCCTTTAAATAGAAGAAAAAAGAGTGACCGGATAACATTAAATATACCGGTAAAAAGAGTAATTTTAGACACGTGTAAACGGTTATCCCTAAATTTAAGGAATCAAATTGAAGTAGATTTCTGTGAGAAATTGAAGAGATTTTTTATACTATTTCATGAATACTTCATGCTTCGCATACTTCAAGAGATAGTACTTCTTGCTCACTTCGCAAAGCTTCGGAACTTCGCAAAAGAATAGAGGCAAGTACGTACTTTTCAAGTCCAAAGATTCTTTCACTCGTTCCTTCATCAACAAATGTCAAAGATCACCACAAGAACAAATTTTTCCTTAAAAATCGCTCTCAAGCAATATTCAAGGAAAAAGAGGCAAGATGTAGGATCGAGAATATCGCAACTCCAATACTTCGCGAGATTAATAAACTCGCTCACGTCGCGAAGGAGTCGCATGGAGGTAAATAAATGACGTAATAGATGACGACAGTCAGAACATGAGGAAAGTGTGAAGACTTGGCGAGATTTAGGAGTGTCGCGAGGACAAGCAGTTACATATTCGCGAGGATTCGCGAGTCGATTCCGAAAATAAAGGACAGCTTAGCTGTCATCCACTATGTAATACCCTATATAAAGGGTCGAGTAAGTATGTTGTAGGGAGATCTTTTTGAATTGTTAAGCAAGTCATTAAGAGAGAGAAAACAGAGAGTAATTGTAATTGCTTTGGTTTTGTTCTAATTGCATTTGTAAACAGTTCAAGAAGATAATCAATAAAGTTCAAAGTTAATCATCTTTCAAAGAGTTAATTATGTTGAATCTAATGAGGGGTGTAGTGTGGGATTTCCTGCAACTACAGTATCCATTGTTCGAACACTTTCTTCACCATCCTTTGATACGTTGCACCGGCATTTCGCAGACCGAAAGGCATTTTTGTGTAACAGTATAATCCTCTTGGAGCGAAAAAGGCAGTATGTTCTTGGTCTTCTTCGGCGAGAGGAATTTGATTGTATCCCTTATATCCATCAAGGGAGGATATCCTTTCATTTCTGCTCAGCCGATTCAACCATCTGCGGAATATCCGGCAAGGGAAAGCTATCTTTTGGACAAGCTTTGTTTAAATCGGTGAAATCTATGCAAATTCTTATTCCTTTTTTCTTCTTCGGAACTACGACCATATTCGCTATCCATTCGGGGTATTTTGCTTGCCTAAAAATGCCAAAGATCAAGCATCTTCTGCAACTCTTCTTCTATTTGGGGATGATATGCTGTTGCGATTTTTCTAATTCTTTGTTTGAATGGTCTGGCATTTTTATCAATCTCCAATTTATGACATGCTACAGATGGATCTATGATAGGTGTCTAAAACACCTAATTTACTATCTAGTAGTTACGCTTTCTTTGCTATTTTTCTTGTGAATTATGTACTTTACGCGTATTTTTGAGTTATTAGGTACTCTGGAGTCGCACGGAGGAAAAGAAGCGGAAATCATTCAAATTGAGCAAAACGGGCTAAATTGTCATTTCAAAGCAACAGCGGACACTATCTGGAGCTGAGCCATGGTTAAGGGGCACCTCTATGTGGAAGAACACTAAAGACAGGCCAGCTGATGGTTAAGGGGTTGCAAATCAAGATGGCCCTTATCTGATGAGTGGTGCCTAGAATCACTTTGGTTACCCCTTATCTGCCTTACCTGGGTGGATATATCCACATTCATTTCCTACACCAACCCTGGAATTCATAGAATAATCATATTTCTCTTCGTCCCACTCACCTGAATGTTAGAGAAACCATTGCTCTCAAATCTCAAGTAGATTTCGTCTGAGATTCAGAGAGAGTAAGAAAGGGAGACGATTAACATATGGGATTTGTGTTTGAACGATGGAAATTAAGACCTGATGTTGTTGGATTCAGAGATGAATGGCGGAGGATGAAGATGGGTTTTGTTGGTTAAAATCGTGGATCTGAGAATGGAATTCATTGAAGAAATTGGAGCAATGGAGCCAGGTTAAAGAACGAGAAGAATTCAGGCAGAGTTGAGAGTCTGTTGTGAAACTGGAATTGGGGTTAGATGTATGTTAGGTTTGAACTCAGGAGAAGATTCAAGGATTTCATGGCTTGACTGAGAAAGAATGAATGTGAGATGCAGATTGGAGAAATGGGAAGAAGAATTGGAAGCTTGGGTTATTCTCAGATTTAATTATAGAGTTGGCTCTGTGGCTGTAACTGTAAGGAAGGGGATGATGATTCAAGGGTTAGGTTATAGGGAAAGAATTAATTTGAGGTTGGGTTCGTGAATTGAAGTTGGTGGAGCTGTTATAACTGGTTGGAAGTGAGCTGGGTTGATTAGACAGAGAAGATTAAGAAGCTGATGTTGTTCAATGATGGATATGGAGCTGTATGAGGTTGAGCACACTAGGTATTGCTGTTGGAATTGTAACTGGTGCTGGTAAAGATGCAAAAGGTCATGGAGATGAGCAATTAAGTTGCAAGTGATGATGGAATTGGCAGAGTGGATTGCAAGAGCATGAACTGAGCATATGGGTTAGTTTGAGTTTGATGAATTGCAGGTGGTATAAAGAAATGTGGAGTTGATTTTAGGGTCTGCAATGGATGTGTAATTGACAGTGTTGATGCTGCAATGAGGAAGTAAAGGGTGTTTTAGAATGGCTTGAGCTCAGATGACTTGAGTCTCTGGTAGAGTGTGCAGAGCAAGGAATGTGTGAATTGCAGGAATCAGAGTAGCTATAACTGAAACTGAGATGCAGAGAGCAAAGGGAGAAAGAACTGGTACCATGTGCAAGCTGGTGCCAGAGTGAATGGATGCTGTGTTGCAGGCAGGGATGGCAGTGTGCAACTGATGCAGCAATGAGTTTTACACTGAAATGGTGCTGCGAAGGAATGGGTTGAGTTTCTGGCATCAGTTGAGAAAAAAGAAGCAATGGATATTTCCAAGGTTGTGAGCTGAGTTGCAGCTGTTGCAAGTGCGAGTGCAATTTTGGTGGAGGAATTGAGCTGCAAACCAAGAGAAAATGGGTTCTAGTGATTTTGAGATGGAAATGGCAGTGATAATGGAACTTGCTGTGCTGGTGATTGCAGTTGTGTGTTTGCAATGGACGACTGAGCTATGCATTACAAGGCTTTGAGTGGCATTTGAGGTTGAAGCTGCAGTTGTTAATGGAATGGAGTATGTGCTGTGAGTTCAAAGCTGCAAGTGAAAGAATGGTGCAATGTGATGTTGAGCTGAAGCTGAGAAGGATGGCTGAGCTGTTGGGAGTTCAGGTGAAGCAATTGGGTATTGGCTTATGCTGCTGTTGGAAATTGAGATATGAAGCTGCTGCTAGTGAATGTGTTATTGGATTGGAGAATGTTGAGGCTGGAAGATGTGCGCGAGTTGGCGTTGCAGAAGGCCTTGTGTTGATGCAGCTGATGTTTGGAAGTGACAGAGAAGTGTGCAAGCCATCATGGCTGGAGTTAAATGTTGAAGCACAATGATAGTACAACTCAGGATATGGCCTGTGCAATGGCTTGGCCAGAATTAACTCAGACCAGTCAGATGCTGACTCTCAATCCCTGACTGGCTGACTTTCTGACTCAGCTGACCCAGTGTTGACTCAGCGATCTGACTAGACCACCTGACTCGGTTTGACTCGGTCTGACCGAGTTGACCCGAGCTGACCCGTTGACCCGACCGAGTTGACCGGTGACCGAGCGGATTTTGCCGGTCACCTGAGATGATTTCCGACCACTTTTCTGGCCAAGTTCCGGCCACAATACCAGTTTTCCGACGACCGTTTTTGGGCAGAATTTTCACATGGGTTTTTCTCACACATGGGCTTGGTGGACTTCTATCTTTTGGACCTTTGAAGATTAGACCTAATTTTGGAAACAAGAGAGCTATTTAAAGGAAAGACTTCTACAACTTTTGGGATATCTATCTCTTTATCTTTTATCATATATCTTTTGCCTCTACTTTGTTTTCTAGGGTTTACACCATGAAGTCTTTTCTCTTTCTTCTTGTTATGAACTCCATGAATATGAGCTAGAGTTTTATTATTGGTTATGGAATAAGTTTGATTTCCAAATATGGGTTTTAATTCAATAAATTAGTTTTCTCTCATATTATCGTTTATGATTCACCATTAATATTGTTACATGATTTGAATGCTTGTTTAGTCGAGTCGCGAATCGATTGAGTTTGCTTTCATCTTTATTGCTAGATTAGGATTTATTATACGCAAAAGTGATAGATTCCTGATTACAAGTAGCATAAATATGATTATAGTTTGTAGTGATATATTCTTATGATCATATGTGAGTCATAACCTTTGTTAAATCGGATTAGTCCGCTTTCCACGTTCGATTGCTTTGATTGGCCTGATTTCATAGAACTTAATGCATCTAGGGAATTAAACTTGATTAGTGCTTTTACACGTTAGGTTGTTCCTTTAGGTAGAATTCATATTCGCATCTTTTAATGTGTTTGTTGATGACATGAGGAGATTTGCGGGATATTCTTGCGATCAAGGTATTCTAGGGTCTTTGATAAAAGTTGAGATTAAAATATCAATTCTAGTTATTGTGTAGAAAACATGTTTGTGAATGAAAACGAAATCCATGACCAATACTTTCTTATCCTTGATTTGATTTGTTTACTTTTCTTTATTTGCTTTTATTTAGTTTATTATAATCACAAAACCCCGGTGTTATTTATAGGGAACCGAAACAATTTGACAACCTAGACCTCTCTGTGGGATCGATCCTTTCTTGCCCTTGCTTCATTATATATTTTGAGTAGTAAGAAAGTGTAATATATTTGTGTCGGCTGACATCCGGTCAAATTTTGGCGCCGTTGCCGGGGAGGCAGCGGTTGTTAATTGTTTTTGGTTTCTTATTTTTGTTTTAGTTTTGTTTTACTTTTTCTTATTCTTTGGTTCTTAACCGAGTTTTGAGAATCTCGTTTCAGGTACCAATTTCTATGGACGGAGCATATTGGAGCAATCAATACGGCTTTCAACCTCAACAACATGAAAACTATCACCCTTATGGGGAGTATAATCAAAACCAATCCTTTGGTTATGGTCCATACTCCACGTACCCTTTTAGTTGTTCTCATACATTCCAACCTTCTTACGGTGGGTATGTAAGTGAGCAACCACAAAGAGGGGATGATATTTTTGCTCCTATCAATTTTTCCTCTAGTTTGGTAGATGAAATGCAACAATTTATGGTCAGCATGGAGTCAATTCGTAGACAACCAAGCGTGGAACCAATTTCATCGACCGAATGTATTCATGGTATGTTTGGCCCAATTTCTGATCGTAGTTATGATCATCCACCCATTCAAAGGGAATATAATTGGCCTAACAATAATGAAGTAAGTAATTCTACTTTTTCTTTGTCGAATGAGCTTTACAAACAAATGGAACACTATATTCAGAATTTGGATGGAACACTCCAAGAGCTTCAAAAAGGTGTTTCCACTTTAAGACAAGGCATTGAAGAATACAAGGAGGAAATGAATAATTATGTTGAAAAAGGCGAACCTTTGGGGACTTTTGTTGATATTTGTGTAGTTAACTCAACTCTTGATCGTAATAATGATCATTCACCTATTCAAAAGGATGAGTTAGAGATTAGCAACACTAAATTCAACGACGAACAATCTTATGTTGGCTATGATAGTGATGATTATTATGAAAATACATTGCCTAAACCAATTCATGGTGACATCCCCGAGGAGTTTACAATGGAGTCTTTTTGCGATAAAGGTGAAGACGAAGAGGAATGTGATGACACTAGTGTAGCTTACTCAAGCATTGATCTTTATAACGATCAACAACCTATTCAAAAGGTAGAGCTTGGGGATGATGCAATGAGTGTTCTAAAGAAATTCCTTATGGACAATATTGCATCCGCAAAAGAGTATATGCCTTACAACAAAGAGGAGTATGTTGAGAATGTGACCGGTATGACCAATATTGTGGAAGACCCAATTGAGCTTGCAAATGATTGTAATGATGATGTTTATGTCGAGACTTTGGTTACGGCAGAAACGGACGAAGAATGGTTGCAAGGTTTGATAGAGGACCATGATATAAAAGAGGTGAATAATTCACTTGAGTTTTTTAAGGATGAAGAGGATTCCGTGATACAAGAGATTGTGCAAGGTTTGTCTAACCTGTTGCCTATTGTTTCTTCTCCTTTACCTCTTGTTGGTTTGAATGTATGTGCTTCGAGAATATTGTTGAATGACTTTGTTTCTCGTTTTCCGCCATTAGAGATACTTGATTCTCATACTATGCAGGTTTTGAAACAAGAAACCGTGGAAGTACCCGACTTCTATATTCTTTATACACTCCCAAGTGTGGACAAGAATAAGTGTGGGGGAAGCTTTTATCGGTTCATAACTTCACTTTTTCTTTATATTACTAATATTTGTGTGAAGCTAGTGTTTGCAAAACAGGTTCTATGGAAGGATCCTCAACTTTTCAGATTGTTGGTATATGGACGATAACAAAAGAGTCAAATGACGACTTTAAACCAAGCGCTAAATGGGAGGCAACCCATAGGTTTTGTATCTTAAACCCTTTTATTTATTTATTTTTATAGTTTTCATATCATATTTGCATCCCCATGTTTAATTTCATTGCGTCCGGAATCTATCTTAGAAGAGAATTAGGATGAATACCTTTTCGTCAGAAAAATTCAGACTGCACGTAGTTCAGTCCAGAGACCATAACTGTCAGACCGTTTATCGAAACACTGTGCCCTTTTGAAACTTTGTAGAAAACACGTAGATGAACAACTTTTGTGAAATGGAGTTTTTCCAAATTCCTTACCAATTTGTACAGTTTTTGCATTTTATCTGCTGTTACGTCAGAATTCAGAATTTTCGGTTTTACACATTGAGGACAATGTGAAGTTTAAGTGTGGGGGAGTCTTTTGCATATAGAGTTTTTAGCCTTTTTGAGTCAAAATTTACAATTTTTTTTGTATATATTTGAATAAAACTCCAACTTATGGTTAGTTTAGAGTCACATAGTATACATGTCGCTAAGATTACATCGAGAATCTCATAAGAGTGACTGAACTTAGAGATGACAGAGAACATGATCGGGTTTCTTAATTGTAGGAGAGTTAAAGTTGGAGTTAACCATGCCAGTGGAAAATAAGGTGCAGAATGAATTCGGTATTAGAGTAGTGGTCCCCTATAGTGGAGACTACCCATGTTACATAATGTGAGGCACCGACCTTCAATTCTTTGTACCTGTCTAAATTTGTGCTTTTATAGTGTATGTCACCGTACGTAAATTCCGGGCAGAATGGTGAGCTGCCCAACCTCCCACCATAGAAGCACTATTTTGATCTCTTGAGTGCTATTTTTGTCAATCATGATGGTGACATCGAATTGCTAACTTACATACCACTTGTAATCTTGTTCGCAGTTAGCACCATCCACCTTATCTCTCTGTACACCAACAGGTCCATAGAAACACCATCATCATCAACAAGAGGAGCATCACAAATCTACAAGGAAAGTTGAAGACGTTTGAGGTTTACAAGCAACAATAAAAAAAAAAGAGTGAAAATTATCAAGGATGAGAGTTCGAGAAGTTTATGATATCAAGACATACAAGTTGTGAAGAATCAAGCGGTAAAGTACTTACACCATGGCCTTTGTACTTGCATTTTTATTTTTATTTACATTTTTATTTTATTTGTATTTTACTTTCTCTTGTCTCAAAAAAAAAAAAAAAAAAAAAAAGAGAAAATGTTTAGGTTTGTTAATAGTTTTTTTTTATTATTTTGTTTTATTTTGTATTTGTTTTATTTCTTATTTCAAAAAAAAAAAAAAAATATTTATTTTGGGTTTGTATAGTTTTATTCTTTCAATAAAGCCAATGGAAGAAGGAATATCTATAATGAAGTTTCAAGCAACAAGGAATTAGAGGAAAGAATCATATTGTCAAGATTCTACGAAGTTCGAGAGTTATCATCAAGAGTTGAAGACCGAAGACGAAGATGAAGACACAGATAGAAGACTGAAGACGTTTCTATGGATGTTGTGAGAGTGGTGCTAGCTGCACGCCGAACGGATAACGAGGTAAGTAAGCATATTCCCACCTTCGTTAAATGGTTGATTTCCTTTCGAAGAGATCGTCAGAAAAATGGGTTTTCAAAAATTATAAAAGATGTGGGTTTTCAAAACAATTCGGAGGGTTATGCCTTCCTACCATTCAACGTGTCGCAGGATTCTCTCTTTATTCCTACCTGGACACATGTGTGACCCATAAAAGTCATTTATTATTGAGAGCAATATCATAAAACCCTTTCTTGTGAGGCAGAGTCGAGACTTTTGATCACTCCGAACCCGAATTTCTTTCGAGAAGGGATGGTTATTTCTCTCTCAACTTTTAAGAATGAGATTATGTTCATTTATGTGTCTAACTTCTTATGACTAGTGTGCAGAATCTCTATGTCTTCTTAGCGCGTTGGATACTATCATTACGGAGAACTAGTAAGTTAGAAATATAGGTTTTGTGGGTATATCTCTAGTAAACCCTCACGAGACTATAACTCGTCCACTTGGGACACCTAGTGGTTTAAAGGCTTGTTATTTATGCTAAAAGTGACCGTAGCCTCGACGACACGGAGTTGTATGTATTTTTCATAATTTGTTTTGTTTGATTTGCTCGAGGACTAGCAAAGTCTAAGTGTGGGGGAATCTGATAGGTGTCTAAAACACCTAATTTACTATCTAGTAGTTACGCTTTCTTTGCTATTTTTCTTGTGAATTATGTACTTTACGCGTATTTTTGAGTTATTAGGTACTCTGGAGTCGCACGGAGGAAAAGAAGCGGAAATCATTCAAATTGAGCAAAACGGGCTAAATTGTCATTTCAAAGCAACAGCGGACACTATCTGGAGCTGAGCCATGGTTAAGGGGCACCTCTATGTGGAAGAACACTAAAGACATGCCAGCTGATGGTTAAGGGGTTGCAAATCAAGATGGCCCTTATCTGATGAGTGGTGCCTAGAATCACTTTGGTTACCCCTTATCTGCCTTACCTGGGTGGATATATCCACATTCATTTCCTACACCAACCCTGGAATTCATAGAATAATCATATTTCTCTTCGTCCCACTCACCTGAATGTTAGAGAAACCATTGCTCTCAAATCTCAAGTAGATTTCGTCTGAGATTCAGAGAGAGTAAGAAAGGGAGACGATTAACAGATGGGATTTGTGTTTGAACGATGGAAATTAAGACTTGATGTTGTTGGATTCAGAGATGAATGGCGGAGGATGAAGATGGGTTTTGTTGGTTAAAATCGTGGATCTGAGAATGGAATTCATTGAAGAAATTGGAGCAATGGAGCCAGGTTAAAGAACGAGAAGAATTCAGGCAGAGTTGAGAGTCTGTTGTGAAACTGGAATTGGGGTTAGATGTATGTTAGGGTTTGAACTCAGGAGAAGATTCAAGGATTTCATGGCTTGACTGAGAAAGAATGAATGTGAGATGCAGATTGGAGAAATGGGAAGAAGAATTGGAAGCTTGGGTTATTCTCAGATTTAATTATGGAGTTGGCTCTGTGGCTGTAACTGTAAGGAAGGGGATGATGATTCAAGGGTTAGGTTACAGGGAAAGAATTAATTTGAGGTTGGGTTCGTGAATTGAAGTTGGTGGAGCTGTTATAACTGGTTGGAAGTGAGCTGGGTTGATTAGACAGAGAAGATTAAGAAGCTGATGTTGTTCAATGATGGATATGGAGCTGTATGAGGTTGAGCACACTAGGTATTGCTGTTGGAATTGTAACTGGTGCTGGTAAAGATGCAAAAGGTCATGGAGATGAGCAATTAAGTTGCAAGTGATGATGGAATTGGCAGAGTGGATTGCAAGAGCATGAACTGAGCATATGGGTTAGTTTGAGTTTGATGAATTGCAGGTGGTATAAAGAAATGTGGAGTTGATTTTAGGGTCTGCAATGGATGTGTAATTGACAGTGTTGATGCTGCAATGAGGAAGTAAAGGGTGTTTTAGAATGGCTTGAGCTCAGATGGCTTGAGTCTCTGGTGGAGTGTGCAGAGCAAGGAATGTGTGAATTGCAGGAATCAGAGTAGCTATAACTGAAACTGAGATGCAGAGAGCAAAGGGAGAAAGAACTGGTACCATGTGCAAGCTGGTGCCAGAGTGAATGGATCTTGTGTTGCGGCGGGGGATGGCGAGTGTGCAACGATGCGGCAATGAGTTTTACACTGAAATGGTCTTTGCGAAGGAATGGGTTGAGTTTCGGCATCGAGTTGAGAAAAAAAAAGCAATGGATATTTCAAGGTTGTGAGCTGAGTTGCAGTGTTGCAAGTGCGAGTGCAATTTTGGTGGAGGAATTGAGCTGCAAACCAAGAGAAAATGGGTTCTAGTGATTTTGAGATGGAAATGGCAAAGTGATAATGGAACTTGTTTGTCTTTGGTGATTGCGGTTGTGTGTTTGCAATGGACGACTGAGCTATGCATTACAAGGCTTTGAGTGGCATTTGAGGTTGAAGATGCAGTTGTTAATGGAATGGAGTATGTGCTGTGAGTTCAAAGCTGCAAGTGAAAGAATGGTGCAATGTGCTGTTGAGCTGAAGCTGAGAAGGATGGCTGAGCTGTTGGGAGTTCAGGTGAAGCAATTGGGTATTGGCTTATGCTGCTGTTGGAAATTGAGATATGAAGCTGTTGCTAGTGAATGTGTTATTGGATTGGAGAATGTTGAGGCTGGAAGATGTGCGCGAGTTGGCGTTGCAGAAGGCCTTGTGTTGATGCAGCTGATGTTTGGAAGTGACAGAGAAGTGTGCAAGCCATCATGGCTGGAGTTAAATGTTGAAGCACAATGATAGTGCAACTCAGGATATGGCCTGTGCAATGGCTTGGCCAGAATTAACTCGAGACCCGGTCGATCTTGACTCTCAATCCACGACCGGCGACTTTCCTCGACTCAGCTGACCCAGTGTTGACTCAGCGATCTGACTAGACCACCTGACTCGGTTTGACTCGGTCTGACCGAGTTGACCCGAGCTGACCCGTTGACCCGACCGAGTTGACCCGTTGACCGGTGACCGAGCGGATTTTGCCGGTCACCTGAGATGATTTCCGACCACTTTTCCGGCCAAGTTCCGGCCACAATACCAGTTTTCCGGTGACCGTTTTTGGGCAGAATTTTCACATGGGTTTTTCTCACACATGGGCTTGGTGGACTTCTATCTTTTGGACCTTTGAAGATTAGACCTAATTTTGGAAACAAGAGAGCTATTTAAAGGAAAGACTTCTACAACTTTTGGGATATCTATCTCTTTATCTTTTATCATATATCTTTTGCCTCTACTTTGTTTTCTAGGGTTTACACCATGAAGTCTTTTCTCTTTCTTCTTGTTATGAACTCCATGAATATGAGATAGAGTTTTATTATTGGTTATGGAATAAGTTTGATTTCCAAATATGGGTTTTAATTCAATAAATTAGTTTTCTCTCATATTATCGTTTATGATTCACCATTAATATTGTTACATGATTTGAATGCTTGTTTAGTCGAGTCGCGAATCGATTGAGTTTGCTTTCATCTTTATTGCTAGATTAGGATTTATTATACGCAAAAGTGATAGATTCCTGATTACAAGTAGCATAAATATGATTATAGTTTGTAGTGATATATTCTTATGATCATATGTGAGTCATAACCTTTGTTAAATCGGATTAGTGCGCTTTCCACGTTCGATTGCTTTGATTGGCCTGATTTCATAGAACTTAATGCATCTAGGGAATTAAACTTGATTAGTGCTTTTACACGTTAGGTTGTTCCTTTAGGTAGAATTCATATTCGCATCTTTTAATGTGTTTGTTGATGACATGAGGAGATTTGCGGGATATTCTTGCGATCAAGGTATTCTAGGGTCTTTGATAAAAGTTGAGATTAAAATATCAATTCTAGTTATTGTGTAGAAAACATGTTTGTGAATGAAAACGAAATCCATGACCAATACTTTCTTATCCTTGATTTGATTTGTTTACTTTTCTTTATTTGCTTTTATTTAGTTTATTAAATAATTTGACAACCTAGACCTCTCTGTGGGATCGATCCTTTCTTGCCCTTGCTTCATTATATATTTTGAGTAGTAAGAAAGTGTAATATATTTGTGTCGGATGACATCCGGTCAATCTATTCCAGGCATCTCATCCATATCCCATGCGAAGATATCTTTATAATCTCGCAACAAATCAACGGTCTTTCTTTCTTCATCTGCCTCCATTTTAGTCCCAATTTTTAACATCTTGGGTTCTTCTTCAGTTCCAATATTCACTTCATTTGTTGGTTCTGCCGCGATGTAGCTAGCCTTCGGTTCTCCCATGGGCGTCGGTCCTCTTATTTCTTTTGCGAGATCACTTTCTTCACCACATATTCCTTTTCCTTCTTCCGCTCTTACCATGTATGTTCTAAACTCTTCTTCCTTTTTTTGCTGCTTTTGCCATCTTCTTGCGATCTTTTCGCCTCTTCACCTGTTCTTCATAATGTTTTACTTCGATTTGATGATACATTCTTCCTTCATCGGTATCTCTTCCGATTTCGCCAATTCCACTCGGTATAGGGAATTTGACACATTGATGAAATGTTGATGCTACTGTTTTTATTGCGTGTATCCATGGCCTTCCCAACAACATGTTATATGGTGATTCCATATCTACTACACATAACGTCACATTTGTTTCAATTTCTCCCAACAAAATTCGTATTTTTATTTCCCCTTTAAGTTTTGTTATTGATTTGCCAAAACCATAGACATGACATGTTGCGGAAGTCATTTCTTCATCTTTGTACCCCAATTTTTTATATGCATGATAAAACATTATATTCATTGAACTCCCCTGTATCCACTAAAGTTCTACTTATTGCCCATTCTTCCATTGTTTTTGTTAATTTTCCTCCTTCTTTGCTGGCACTTATTGTAATCACTAGTGGAGATGTGTGATTTAAATTCTCTCCTGACATCTCCGTTGCTGTGAATATAATTCTCTGTTTTTCCCATTCTTTCAAGGGTAACACCTTCTCTGCTGTTATAATTTTCTTTCCTTCAAAATCTCTTTTATGTATTCTCCCTTTGATATTTTCATGAAATTTATTAACCATTGATTTTGAAATCATATTACATTCCAATTCTTCATTACCTTCCCTGATTCTAATTTTCTTCAATTTATCCATCATACTCTTGATTTTTACCGTTTTAGTGACAATATCCAATCTCTTATCTTCAATCACTCCCCGTTTCTAGCGCCATTATGTAGTTGCAGGAAATCCTACACTACACCCCTCACTAGAATATACACAATTAAGTCATTTTAAGATCAATGATTATGATTTCTATTGATTGAATACTTGAATCCTTACAATATGAAATAGAAATGAGTTAAAGAATTACAATCACTCTAAAACTTTCTCTCTCCTCAAAACTTGCTTAACAATTCAAAAAGAACTCTCTCTTACAACAGATTTACTCAACCATTTATATAGGGTAGTACACAGTGGATGACAGCTAAGCTGTCCTTTATTTTCGGGAATGTCTTGCGAAATATCGCAAGTGTACATGTATCAATTCTCGCGACACTCTTAAATTTCGCCATATTTTCATATCTTCCTCGTGTTCTAGCTGTCGTCATTCATTGCGTCATTTATTTTACTTCCCTGCGACTCCCTCGCAATGTCGTTATTTATTAATCTCGCGAAGTATTGATGTCGCGATATTCTGATCCTACAGTACGCCTCCTTGAAGGGGCAACCAGGGAGATGATAAGGGCGGCACCCTCCATTAGGGAGCTAATAAGTGTCTTAAGACGCAAATGTCATGAGGCTTTATCTTCGCAAGAAAATTTAGGCTTGTCATATTTGTGCGATGATCCTGAAGAGGCAATAATACAAAAGACAAAGATAAGACGAGATCAATGGGTCAGTACATGAAAGTGTAAGGACGTCCTGCGATTTCATCGCAGACTGTCTTAATAGTTTCATTGCGAAAGAGAACAACATCATTTTTGAAGTTCGCCACAGTAATTTGTAGTTGCTTCTTCAACTTGGAATACTTGTCATTGCGAAGAGAAAAGTCCTTTACAAGTTGTTCTTTTTCGGATTCAAGTTCTTCAATTCTTTTCTGAAATCTCTTCTTAGCCTCTGCAAATGTAGAGCAATGAATCAGCAACTTGATGACAGCTTCATATATAATAAACAATTAAGTAAAGAAGAATAATCAACAACCTTCTCTATCAGAAATCATATCCCTAATCAAGGCTCTGTGCTCAACTTGAAGGCTAACATTAACACCTAAATTATTTCTGGCGTTATCTAGAATTTTCGCAGCCCAAGCGAACTCATCGTCACTGTTTATGAGAAGAAGGGAACGAAATTGATTCTCTCTTTCGCTAAGAATAGTATTTTGCCGAATGGATTCATCCCGCTCAACTTGAACTTCAAGAAGAGTTTTTTGAAATTTTGCTAATTCTTGGGCACCTTGGTTAGCAATGCGATCTTTGTCATCTATAAGATCACTAACCTTCTTCCTTAAAATACTAATTTTCTCTTGGGAACTAAGGTGTAGGTGTTTAAGTTGGTTGGATAAACTTAAACTAGATCTATGATCAGCTTCTAAGAGACGGGATTTGGATTGAAGTTCATTTAGAGAAAGATGTTTGATTATGTCATTTGAAAAGCTATTTAAAGAATCATTGAGATGGGCAAGAAGAGCATCGTTATCCATAGACTCAGGAAATGTGTGAAGAAGAATGGCTTCATCAGAAAGGTTATAAACATCTGCAAAAATGATAAGTCAGATAAAGAAAAATAAATGACAGAATAAAAGCAAGAAAAAGAGAAGAATTTTATACCATAAAGTTGTTGATTAGCATTTTGAAGGCTAGATATCTTGTCCTTCTGAGAAGAAGACTCAACTTCCAATTGTTTGGTCTTTTCACGAAGAGTAACAGTTTCATTTTCAAATTCTTTATCTCTCTTGCGAAGAGAAACAGCTTCAGCTTCCAATTCTTCATTCTTCTTCTTAAGTTGAAGGTTCTTCTTCTCGAGACTGTTGCGTCTTTTCTCGAGATCTGAGGCAACAACAAAGGAAGCTCTCCCAGACTATAAAGGAAAATAAAGAAATCGTGAAGATAAGGTTTATAATTGAAATCATGCAGAAATAAGGAAATATAGACATACCAAGGCACTAAGTGCGTTTAGGAAACTGGGAGTTACTGCTCTGGAAACTCCACGAAAAGAATCATCATCCTCTAGTAAGGGAGCATCGGAGATATTTGCGAGAGCTTCGCATGTGGCAGAAAAATGATCATCTCCAATTCCTTGCATAGAATCAGAGAAAACACTGGATAGTTGCGCCATAACAGATTCAACTGGATGATTCTCCTTCGCAAGAGAGGTGTCAACATCATCATTATCTTCATCAGAGCTCTCACTGGATTGAGGACTGGAGCGAGAAGAAGAATGGAGTTTCCGTTTTTTAGAAGGTGGAGCAGCAGATTTCTTCTTGCGAAAAGGAATTTTACTCTTGCCTTTAGCTTTCGCAGCTTCAGAAATATCCTCTTCTTCAACAACTTCAACGCCCACCTTCGCACACGAATGAAGATAAGAAACAGAGAAAACAATATTATTAAAAATAAAGAAGAAAAGTATTTCTTACTTCATCCGTGATCGACTGGAGAATTGCCAGAGTACTTGCCTTAGGATTTCTCTCGTAACTTTTTCTCAATTTGACAATCTGAAAGTTTCGCAAGATTAGTAGATGTAAAAAGAAGTAATAATTACAAACTGAGCGAAATTCGGGAAGCACACCTCTTTAGCTTTCTCGGGCCAGTTAAATACCCAAGGTTGATAGTTGGCGAGGTTCGCAGGGAGTACATTCGAACCTGAAATATAAGGTCCATTCAAGAATAGTGGAAAGACACACCATTTTTCGTCTTTAGAATGGCGAGGAACATTGTTCTTGCCAGAATGCCAATCAATATCCTACATAAGTACTTTGTCGCTGGGGATATTTTCTCTTCTTTTCAAACGTGCACCCCAGCGAGTTCTATCGTTCTTCATGTTTATTACTTCATAATTCTCAAAGAAACTCTCTACTGAATATTTCTCAGGGAATATCTCTAAATATACAAATTTAGGATCTCTGACTGCATTAGAATAGAGAGACCCCTTACCAGCGCCACGGTTGGCGAACTCAAGCATTAAGCGGATACAATATCCACTTAATTGGTAAACAGCTCGCGAGAATTTTTCATGAGCAAGAATTTCATAAAACAAAGGAAGTTCAGGGTTGTAGAGAGGAATGGGAAGGCCGGCGAGAATCTGAGCTAGCGAGATTATGATCTTTCGATTATCACAACAGTGATCAGTAAATAATTTGGCGGAGAGAATAGATGAAGATTCTTGATGGGGAATAGTGGATAATGTGAAACCTTTCTCTTGTAAATCCTTTTGAGCCTCTCCCAAGAGAACTTCATATCTACGACCGTGTGGAGCCATTTTCGAGTATGGGAATGATTAAGGAGTTGAAGATCAAAGGAAAAAAGAAAATTTACAGTAGCAGAAGCGGAAGTTACGGAGGAGAATTGAAGAAAAATTGCAGAGAGAAAGTAAAAAAGAAGAAGAGGAGGATGAGAAAACTATATATATAGAAGAATTCTCGAGAAGATAAACGCATTTAATGCGAGAAGAGACGTGAATGGTTGAGAATTAACGGTTGAAAGGGACGTGTCAAAAAATGGGTGGAAGAAGAGACACGTATTATAGATTTTGTGTAAAAGTATGAAGTCAAATCGCCAAAACAGAGATAAGGATGAACGGTTGCGGCAGTTTGAAAATAATAATTCTCATGACATTCTCTCCTTCGCAGAGAAGACATGAGAAGAGGCAAGATGTAGGATCAGAATATCGCAACACCAATACCTATGCGAAATCCATAAACGTTACATAGCGAAGGCGTCGCAGACAAGTAAAATAAGTGACGCAATGGATGACGACAGCCAGAACACGATAAAGGTGTGAAGACTTAGCGAGAACTAGGAGTGTGGCGAGATTATACATTTGTACACTTGCGACACTTCGCAAATCATTCCCGAAAATAAAGGACAGCATATCTGTCATCCATTATGTAACACCCTATATAAAGGGCCGAACAGGCCTATTGAGAGGGAGATCTTTTTTCGAGTGTTGAGCAAGTCATTAAGAGAGACAAAGTTTATAGAGATTGTATTTTTCTAGCTCTTTTCCATTTTACCTTGTAAACATTCAAGAAATTAATCAACAAAAATTATAATTGTTCATCTTCAATGGATTGATTACGTGGATTCTTGTGAGGGGTGTAGTGTAGGATTTCCTGCAACTACAAGTGGGGAACTGGAAATCGTGTTAAAACCAGTTGCTCATCGTGCGGAGACTTGGTTGATTTTCCATCCACTACTTTGCTAACTCCTCCAACTGATTGCACGACTTGCTCACATTCACATCGTGTGTATGAACACATGTGCCGTAGACCGCCAGACCAAAACCCTAGTTAATATCCCCCCATTTGACACGATTGATGTCTCGTGATTGTGGAGTTCCGCAAGGCGTACGTGTATTTAGTTAGTCGACTTTTATGGGGACGATTTCCTTGTATTGCTTGTAGTAGCAGGGATTTCCCACACTACACACCCCTTACTCGATTTTGCCTAATTAATCCATTAGAAGATATAAGAACAAGAACATTTGTTGATCGAATTCATGAAGTGTTTACTCAGGAAAATAGAATTACACTTAGAAGTTAAAACACTCTTCAATTTTCTCTCTCCTAATGACTTGCCTCACAATTCTAAAAAGATCTCCTCTCGTATGCTCTCGCGTACAACTATTCAATCTCGCGACACTTCTTAACCCTCGCCAGTTCCATGTCCTTCGGTTGTTTTGTGTGTCGTTTCTCTTCTCGCTGCTTACCCATGTCCATCGCAGTATCATCGTTTATTGATCTCGCGAGCCCTATTCGTTATGTGATATTATGATCCTACATCTTGCCTCTTTTCCTTGAATATTGCTTGAAGAGCGATCTTGAAGGAAAAATTTGTTGTTGTAGTGATCCTTGGTTTTTGTTGATGAGGAATGAGCGAGAAGAATACCTGCATAAAAGTACGTACTTGCCTCTATTCTTTTGCTAAGTTCAAGCTCCTATATTCAAGTGTCGTTTCTTGCCTCATGTGTTACAGAGAATAATTGAGTTCGCAACTTTTTCTCGCCTATTAGGAAATATGTCAGTATATTTGAATTCTAATAAAGTTCTTTTTGTCAAACTTCCTTGGATTTAGGTAGTGACCGTTTACACGTGTCTATATTTACCTCTTTTACCGGTGCATTTAATGTTATCCTCCTGGTCATAATATTTTTTCTCATCTATTTATAGGAGCATCCCATGAAGAATTTTCCTTTTCCTTTTCATCTTCTTCATCATCTCTGTGCTCTTCTTCTTCATCGTTTCTCGCAAGTGTTTGCTTATTGCTGACTTTTACCGTCTTCTTCACCACTTTAGCTATGACGTCCGTGTTTGTTAATTTTGCCATATCCTGCTGATTTTATTGTTGATCGATTTGAGATTAATTTTCTTTGTTGAAATCACACTGGTATGATTAACTTTGTAGTTCTTTTTTTTCTCGCCATTGTTGTCTAGCAAGAACCAAACCCGAACTAGGTTTAACGTGAAGGATCCTCTTCTTTCTTTGCCTCCGCTGCATCTAAATCTACTTTGCAACAAGAACCCCTCGCACAACCAAAGTCCACTCCGCGAGCAAAATCTATGGCTTCAAAAAGACAATCAAGGAGTGACAAGGTATTCAAGAAACATTTACATATATTTTTTTTTTTTTTTTACCAACAATACATTGTTGCGCTTTTTATTTAATTTGTCATTCGCGTGATGATAAAACTACTGGGTCATATTCCCAAAAGCCTCGCTACTCCAAACCTGTTACTCCCAACGTTCCATTTCCTCCATTCACACCTTCATCTCCCCCCTCAAAATCCTCGCAAGATAACTACTACTTCCAACGACACAATATTTCTATGCCTCAACTATAGATCAAGTTCTTTATAACCGTCTTATACCCCCTCCCGCTATCAATGTCCCTACTATTTCTCCAATCACTTCTCCCTCAAACTTCTTCTTCTCCTGCCCCTTTGACAAAGGGTCACTGATTGAGCAAATTCCTCTAACTCCTTTAAGGTTCTTTCATCTTGAATGATGCCAAAAGACTTCGCGATCCCGTCAAAATCCAACGCTCCGAGGTTTAAGCAAACATCTTGGTTCGATTGAAGCATCTTTAGTTCAAGAGATTAATAAGAAGGATGATCTCGAGGTTATGACCGCGATTTTCACCTTGAAAATCAGAAATTTCACAACCTCTCGCCGGATCGTGACAATCTTCGCAAGAAGAATGAGGAATTAAAAGGTATGCTCTTGTAAATTTTTTTTTTTTTTTTTTTTTTTTTTTTTTTTTACAACTCAAACCCTTGTTCGCCTCCAAGTATTAAACCAGAAAATAATGGAGATATACATGGAGTCCATTGTTGAAGAAGTTCGAGTTGAGAGAGATGGTTGGATGGAGCAATATAATCTCCCTAGATAATCTTCACACTTATGCAAAAATTGATCAAATAAATAATTTGTTTAAAGAGAATTTTGATTTATCGCAAAAGCAAGACTTGTTAAGTAATGATTTATCTCGCCTCTCTTATGCTTTGACTAAATCTGATTTAGAGTTGCAAACTTTATCGATGAGAATCGAACTCTTTCGCAAGAGAAAACGTTCTTTGCTTAATAAGGTGGCGAACTATTCGTTAGCGAGATGATGCTTGTCAAAAGTTATGTAAGAACACGAACAAGCTAAACATACTTTGAAAAATCAACTTGAAGAAATTACTGCCGAGAGAGATAAACTTATTCAAGGTAGAATAACGTTGAGTGTGAAAGCAAGCAATCCAAGAACAAAGGTATCAATTTAGAAAAATCCAACTCTACTCCTCGCGAATGAAAAACTCCATACTTGTTTCCAATGAAAAGAATTTGCGATCTCGACCGAAAGGTTTAGTGGGAGATTCATTTGATGATGTTATGGACCGTTTGGGGAATAATTTTTGCGGCATTAATTCAACATCTTTCTTCTCAAAAGGAAGGTAGTCAAGTCATTTGACTATCTTAATTTATATGTTTATTCCATGAATGCTTTACTACTACCGACAATGCCAATAATGTTCGATAAGAAATTTCTCTCGATCTTGTTTATTTGTTATGCAGAGTCCTAGAGAAAGCTTCGCTCCACCATTTCCACCTCAGGTCTGATTATTCTAAAATTCGCAAGGAGAATGGATTACTCTCGTCTTGCTCGTTCTCGCGACCGTGCAGAGCGAAGATTTGATTATATGTCTTATCAGAAAGACATAGATAGTAAGAATCATCAAAAGGCGTTGTCATTCAATTCTCTCTCAAGGTCAAGTCCTTGTGAATGACATTTTGTTGTCTAACTCCCTTGCCCCTATACATGTTGATCCTTTGGAAGTAAGTGATGAAGTCCCCGATTCTCCCGATAGTGATTATGACTATGAAAGCGGCGAAGATGTCGCTACTCGACAAAGATCTCGATCAAAAGTTTTCTCAAGAATCCACCAACTGTTCTGAAAATATTTCTGAAGAACGTCCATTAACTGGCGAAGGTGAAGCTGAGAAAGTAATTGGTGAAGACGATAAAATTGATGTAGAGAATTAAATCGCTTGATAACTCTTGCTACAACTATCTTTGTTTTGAAAGATTAAATCCTTGTTGGATAATCCTCTTATTTTCTTCTTCTTAATTATGACTATAATCTCGCAAGCTTATTCTCGTATTCTTCACTAATATCGAATTTTGTATTGACGAGTCGCAGCATCTCCATGAGTGAAGAAACCTACTTTTCGTCTTATCATTTTGGTAGTCTTTATTTTATATCTCTTTTGTGGCGTAAGGTCGTGTACCGCCTTTACATTTTCATGCAATGGCTCATTGACCTTGCCTTATCATTTTTGTGTGGTCTTCCGAGTTAGACCTCCCTAATTAGAGGTCTTCCCCTGCCACTGTCTTCGCGACAAAAAACAGGACGTCTTTACACTTGCATGTAAAGACCCATTGATCTTGTCTTATCATTTTCCAAGTATTTTTGCCTCTCAGATGTTTTAGTTGCGACAATATGACAGCCTAGATATCCTTGCGAACATAAAGCCCCATGACATTGCTCAGCGACGAAATCGCAGGACGTCCGACACTTCGTGTAAAGACCCATTGATCTCGCCTTACCTTCGTTAGTATTATTGCCTCTCAGGGATAATTTGCACAAAATATGACAAGCCTAAATTTTTGAAAACATAGCCTCATGACATTTATGCCTAACTACAAGTGGGGAACTGAAATCGTGTTAAAACCAGTTGCTCATCGTGCGGAGACTTGGTTGATTTTCCATCCACTACTTTGCTAACTCCTCCAACTGATTGCACGACTTGCTCACATTCACATCGTGTGTATGAACACATGTGCCGTAGACCGAGACCAAAACCCTAGTTAATATCCCCCTTTTGGTTCTTTCGCATTTTGACACGATTGATGTCTCGTGATTGTGGAGTCTCGTCTGCAAGGCGACGTGTATTTAGTTAGTCGATTGCTGACTTTATGGGACGATGAGTCCTTGTATTCTTTGTTATCTCTTGAATCTTTCAAAGTCGAACGGGATTTGTAAATGTTCTAAGAGTCATGAACGTGTCTGTTGAGACAGAGGTATAATTCTCGAATAAATGTTGATAGTTAAGGTGAGAAAATATTGCTCATTTGATGAATTGTTGAATATTGATAGTTGAACCAATATTCTTTAGTCTGAGCAAATATTGCTCATCCGAGCAAATGTTGCTCGTTTAATGAATTATTGGTAGCAGGACCAAATAAAATATTAATTTAAAATACTTATTTGAACCAGAGTATAATCAATTAAAATGTTGATCATGGGATCAACGTAAAATTATTAGCGTTTGAATCTGGAATTATGAACCTTGGATTCTAAAACCCTAATTTCGATCAATTGCTGATTAATTGATGATTTATTGAAAATCAACCACGGAGTGAAGGAGGGAACGGCTACATGGGATGATGGATCAACCATGTAGCGCCCAGATGCTCGAGTGAGCAAATACCAAAGTATCTTGAAGACCAGTTGGTGAAAGGATGATTAAATGCTGGTTTAATCATTTATTAAAATAATGTTCATCTGATCCTTAGGTGATAAAACCTAATTATGAAGAGATGGGGGACCGACCAAGGGGTCATGAAACCGGCCCTGGTTGGTCATGGGACCGATAGACGATCGTTTCATGAAATTCCAAGTTGTTTGGAAGAGTTCAAACCTAATGTGAACAAATTAGGTCAAATGATGAAAATGTGTGGGACCGGCCTCTTGCAAGCCAAAGAGCCAACCTTGGTCGGTCAAGGTAATATGCTCATGTCACCAAAGTGTTCGTGTCTCAGTCCTGAGAATTTTTATATTTTCTAATGCGCGTTTGAGCAACATTTTGAGAAAATAGGAAGAAATCAAGGTTTTTGCTCAAACTGAGGAAACTTCATATAAGATGAAGGAAATAATAATAATAAAATAAGGAATCATGAAGTGTGGGACCGGCTATGGCTAAGGCATGGACGGCCGGCCAATAAGCCCGGTCCCATGACACTTTTCCTAATTTTATATTATTTTCATGATTTTAAGGAAATATCATGAAATCAAAGAGTTTGTTGAAACTAAGGAGTTTCCTTGAAATGAAGGAGTTTCCATGAGATGAAGGAAACATTAATAGTAATAAAATAAGGGGTGTGTGGGACCGGCCACGACTAGGGAATGGTCGGTCGGCTAGGGCCCGGTCCCGTGGAACTTCCCTAATTTTATATTATTTTCATGATTTGAAGAAAATATCATAAAATCAAGGAGTTTCATGAGATGAAAGAAATAATAATAATAAAATAATAAGGAACCATAAGGTGTGGGACCGGCCATAATTAGGGCATAGCTGGCCGGCTAGTAGATTCGGCCCCATGATACCTTTCCTAATTTTATATTATTTCCTTGGTGTGAAGGAAACACCATGAAACTGAGGAGTTTCCTCAAACGAAGGATTTTTGTTCAAATGAAGGGATTTTCATGAGATCAAGGAAAAATAATAAAATTTGATAAAATAAAGAATCAGGCATGGGACCGGCCACGGCATGACTGGCCGGCCGGTGGGCGCAGTCCCCTAGCGCCTTATGATAGGTGTTGTAAAACACCTAATTTTATATCTAGTATTTATGCTTTCTTTGCTATTGTCCTTGTAAATTATGTATCTTATCTTTGATTTTGAGTTTATTAGGTGTCTTGGAGTCATTGTTACAAAACAAGTGAAAATAAGCCTAAGGAGATCATTTCACAAAGGATACTATCCGGAGTCGATCCACGAGTTAAGGGGCTACCACTGGGTGGCCGTACCCAAGTACAGTTGGGTGCAAATAGCTATCCCACTCAATTAGACCTGGTTAGGTCGAGAAGAAGCCATTTCTTCCCCAATTCTTTCTCCTCTTATATCTGTCTCTCTGTGGCTGTTACAGATCGATGAAGGAGGCAGATGGGGTTATTACAGGGTTGAGTTTGAGAACAGCACAACATGTTAGACATGGGGCTTGGATTAAAACACGGTTGTGAATTCAAAAAGATAATTGAATCTGACTCTGCTGTCGGAGAAATGGAACTGAGATTCGAAGTTTACAAGGAATTGGAGAGATGGGTTATGTTGGCAGTAATAGATCAGGTGTGAGAACACGACAAAACTTGGGTTGGCATCTGAATTTGATGAGAATATGGAGAAGTTGAGTCTACTGTTGATGAATTGGCAGAATTGGGTTCTGTAAAGCTCAAGGGTTTTAACTGAGTGAAAATTGGATGGATAGAGGATGAGAAAAATTGGGTTTTGGCTCGGGATTGAACTGAAACAAGATAGAATGATGAACTCAGATGAAGATTTTGCTATACATGGAAGAGTGATGATGTTCTGGTGCTTTTCTGAGACAGGGAAGGCCAAGAGGACGCAATGCAGTTGCAGTTGGTGGTAATGAATTGCTACAGTTTCATATGATGTTGGTATGCAGTGTAATTACAGGTGGTGATGCTGATGGCTGCGAGCTGACGGATACTGGTGGTTATGAGCTGAAAGGTGTTGGTAATGCAGTCAAATGGGACCAAGAATGGAAGCAGGGTGTGCACATGAGATAGAGTATTAGTCTTGTGAGGTTGCAGCTGAAGTTATAGGTCTTGTGTTGTTAATTGATACATCAATGGAGTGAAACATGAGTCTGAGATGAGTAAGAACAGGTTGAGGCAGCTGTTACAGTTAGAAGTGAAGAGAGCAATGATTCACTGGATCGAGAAGCAAAGAGTTAGAAGCTGGTTGAACTGAATGAATGGGTTATGTGTATGCTTGTAAGTTGTAGGTAACTAAGGAGTATGTGCTCAAGTTGTTGCAGCTGAGAAGAAATGGGTTTTGTGTGCAGAAGAAGTTGTAGCTGCGATTGGCGGAAAGGATGCATGTGCCAGTGGATAAGTTGAGGTACTGGAAAGTCAGAGATAGGTATACTGCAGTGACTTGTGTGTGAAGTGCAGTTACAAATAATGCTGCCAGGAATGTGAAGCTACAGTTCAACTGAAGCTAGAGCAGGCAAGGATGGAATGGATCGAATGAAGGAATGAATGCTTGCTGGTGATGCTAGAACTGGCAGGTTGCAAAGATGGGTTACTGCAGTGGGCTATAAAAGAAGTTGCAGGCATGAATTTTCTGAGTTGATGTTGAACAGATTAAGGCACTGGTGCTATAAATGGATAATTCGAAAGAATGGTTTGCAGGTTTTAGAGCTTTGATGAGTGCGCTAAAAAAGGAAATGTTGGCAAGGCTGTGAAGAGCAAGGAATGAATTAAGTGAATGTTATAGATGTATGCTAGGAATGTGCAGAGAAGGACTCGAAGATGGATGAAATATGGTCTGGAAACAGCCAGGAATTGGTCAGAACTCGGCCAGTTTCCGAGTTAGCCGAGTTGACTCGCCGATCCAGTAGCTTGCTCTGATGGACTTGGGCTCAGAATTTGGACCTGTTTATTTGAATGGGCTTTCTAATGGACTGTCGACCTATTTTTGGCAGTAGGTTGGGTTTGGAAATTGAAGGCAGAAAATGGTTATAAAAAGGGATCTCTTTTATTATCTTTTATCATCTCTTTTTCATATCTTTTGCCTCTACTTTGTTCAAGGGTTTAGAACCATGAAAGTTTTTCTCTTTCTTCTTGTGATGAACTCCTTTAACATGAGCTAGAATTTTATCATTGGTTATGGATTAGTTGGATTTCACATAACATGTTTCTTGTCCAATAAATTAGTTTTGTCTCATATTATCGTTTATGATTCACCATTAATATTGTTACATGATTTGAATGTTTGTTAAGTCGAGTCGCGAATCGATTGAGTTTGCTTTCATCTTTATTGCTAGATTAGGGTTATTATATGCAAAAGTGATAATTCCTGATTGCAAGTAGCATAAATATGATTATAGTTTGTAGTGATATATTCTTATGATCATATGTGAACCATAACCTTTGTTAAATCGGATTAGTGCTTTTACACGTTCGATTGCTTTGATTGGCCTGATTTCATAGAACTTAACGCATCTAGGGAATTAAACTTGATTAGTGCTTTTACGCGTTAGGTTGTTCTCTAAGATAGAATTCATATTCGCATCTTTTAATGTGTTTGTTGATGACAAGAGGAGATTTGCGGGATATACTTGCGATCAAGGTATTCTAGGGCCTTTGGTAAAATAGAGATTAAAATATCAATTCTAGTTATTAAGATAAGAATATGTTTGTGAATGAAAACGAAATCCTTAACCAATAATGCTTTCACATCTTTGAATTTATTTGTTTACTTTTCTTCATTTGCTTTTATTTTATTTTAGTTTATAAAAAAATCAGAAACCCCCCCGGTGTTATTTGTAGGAAACCAAAACAATTTGACAACCTTAGTCCTCTCTGTGGGAACGATCCTTTCTTGCCCTTGCTATATTTATATTTTGAGTAGTAAGAAAGTGTAATTTATTTTTGACGCCTACGATAGCGATCAAATTTTGGCGCCGTTGCCGGGGAGGCAACGGGTTGTTATTTGTTTTTGGTTTCTTATTTTTGTTTTGTTTTTAGTTTTTGTTTTATATTCTTATTTTCTGGTTCTTAACATAGTTTTGAGAACTCTTGTTTCAGGTACCAATTTCTATGGACGGAGCATATTGGAGCGATGGATACGGTTTTCAACAACCTCAACACTATGACAATTACCCACCATCTATGGGATACCATCAAAACCAATTTATTGACTATGATGCATATTCTAGAGAACCTTATGGTGATTTTCATACATACCAACAACAACCTTGTAGTGGGTATGTAAGTCAAGCACTTAGGTGGGATAATTCTACTTCTAATTGGCTTTATTCGAGTTGTATGCATATTTTGAATGGATTACAAGACATGCAACAAAGGCTAGACCAACTTGACTGTGATAGAGAGAACGTCGCACAAACCAATTTTTGGAACATTTCTTCTTACCCGACTCCAGATCGTAGTTATGATCATTCACCAATTCAAAGGGAAGAGTCATGGGAAAGAGAACTTATTGTAGCCAGCGGTGGTAAGCGTGTGAACGTCAAGAAACTTGCGCAGAAATTATACAAGTTGGAAGATGATGGAGCCTCGGAAGAGCTTGTCGATGAAATTAGTAGGACCATTCATATGGAACTTAAACGACGCCGTGATAAGGGTTGGGAAACCGACGACGATTCTTATTATGGTGAGTCTGAAAATGAAGACGAAGATGATTGTGTTAAAAAGGACCAACCTTTGGTGATATTTGATGACAACTTTGCAACAAGGTTTGAGTCTAATGAAGATGAGAATGTTGAGAATGAAACCGATATGACCAATATTATGGAAGACCCAATTAAGCTTGCAAATGATTGTAATGAAGTTGTTTATGTCGAGACTGTGGTTAAGGCGGAAACGGACGAAGAATGGTTGCAAGGTTTGATAGAGGACCATGATATACAAGAGGTGAGTAATTCACTTGAGTTTTTCAAGGATGAAGAGGATTCCGTGATACAAGAGATTGTGCAAGGTTTGTCTAACCCTTTGCCTATTGTTTCTTATCCTTTACCTCTTATTGGTTTGAATATATGTGCTTCGAGAGTATTGTTGAATGACTTTGTTACTCGATATCCGCCATTAGAGATACTTGATTCTCAAACTATGCAGGTTTTGGAACAAGAAACCGTGGTAGTCCCTGACTTCTATATTCTTTATACACTTCCAAGTGTGGACAAGAATAAGTGTGGGGGAAACTTTTATCGGTTAATAGCTTCATTTCTGTTTTATATTACTAATATTTGTGTGAAGCTAGTGTTTGCAAAACAGGTTCTATGGAAGGATCCCCAACTTTTCAGATTGTTGGTATATGGGGAATGAATCTTGCAAGGATATAGTCGGGCTGACGACTTTAAACCAAGCGCTGCATGGGAGGCAACCCATAGGTTTTGTATCTCTTATCTTTTAATTTTTCTTTTCTTGTTTTTATTTTTGCTTGTAACATATTATTATAAATTTCCCACCTTGACTTTCTTTGGACGATTCAATTTACATTGAGGACGATGTAAAGTTTAAGTGTGGGGGAGTGGTTAAGTATTTGCATTGTAAATTTTTCAAATTTTTCAACTTTTGTGTAAAATAGTGAATAAAAAACTCCAACTTGTAGTTAGTTTAGAGTCACATAGTATACATGTCGCTAAGATTACATCGAAATTCTCATAAGAGTGACAAACTTAGAGATGACATAGAACATGATCGGGTTTCTTAATTGTATGAGAGTTAAAGTTGGATTTAACCATGCCAGTGGCAAATAAGGTGCAGACTGAATTCGGTATTAGAGTAGTGATCCCCTATAGTGGAGACTACCCATGTTACATCATGAGAGGCACCGACCTTTAATTCTTTGTACCTGTCTAAATATGTGCTTTTAGAGTGTGTGTCACCGTACGTAAATTCCGGGCAGAATGGTGAGCTGCCCAACCTCCCACCAATAGAAGCACTATTTTGATCTCTTGAGTGCTATTTTTATCAATCATGATGGTGACATCGAATTGCTAACTTACATACCACTTGTAATCTTGTTCGCAGTTAGCACCATCCACTTTATCTCTCTCTACACCAACAGGTCCATAGAAACACCATCATCATCAACAATAGGAGGATCACAAATTCGAAGGAAAGTTGAAGACGTTCAAGGTTTACAAGCAACAACAATACAGAAATGAGCAGATTTCAGATTCAAGTGAAGCAACAAAACAAGGAGAAGAATTTTTACAAGTTGAAGACTATTGTATAAGAGCAAAGATTATCAAGATGAGAGTTCGAGAAGTTTATGATATCGAGACATACAAGTTGTGAAAAATCAATCGGTAAAGTACTTACACCATGGCCATTTGTACTTATTTTATTTTTATTTTCAGTGTGTATTTATTTCTCTTGTCTCAAAAAAAAAATATGAAAAAAAAAATGAAAAAAAAAAAGACGAGAGAAAATTTCTTTAGGTTCATTGTTTTGTTTCGTTTTGTTTTCATTTTGTATTTGTTTTATTTTTCTTGTCTCATATTAAAAAAAAATAATAATGTAAAAAAAAAAACAGAAAAAAAAAAGTGAGACAACAAAAATTCATTGTATCATATTTTGGGTTTGTATAGTTTGTTTTAGTTTTGTATTCTTTCAATAAAGCCAATGGAAGAAGGAATATCTACAATGAAGTTTCAAGCAACAAGGAATTTGAGGAAAGAGTTACATTGTCAAGATTCTACGAAGTTCGAGAGTTGAAGACCGAAGACGAAGATGAAGACATCAATTGAAGACCGAAGACATTTCTATGGATGCTGTGAGAGTGGTGCTAGCTGCACGTCGAACGGATAACGAGGTAAGTAAGCATATTCCCACCTTCGTTAAGTGGTTGATTTCCTTTCTTATAGATCGTCAGAAAAAATGGGTTTTCAAAATATTAAAAGATGTGGGTGTTTAAAACAATTCGGAGGGTTTTGCCTTCCTACCATTCAACGTGTCGCGGGATTCTCTCTTCATTCCTACCTGGACACATGTGTGACCCATAAAAAAGCTGTTTATTATTGAGAACAACTTCATAAAACCCTTTCTTGTGAGGCAGAGTCGAGACTTTTGATCACTCTGAACCCGAATTTCTTTCGATAAGGGATGGTTATTTCTCTCTCAACTTTTAAGGATGAGATTGTGTTCATTTATGTGTCTAACTTCTTATGACTAGTGTGCAGAATTTCTATGTCTTCTTAGCGCGTTGGATGCTATCATTATGGAGAACTAGTAAGTTGGAAAAGTAGGTTTTGTGGGTATATCTCTAGTAAACCC
The DNA here is from genome assembly GCA_023531295.1 of Papaver armeniacum. Lineage (NCBI taxonomy): Eukaryota > Viridiplantae > Streptophyta > Magnoliopsida > Ranunculales > Papaveraceae > Papaver > Papaver armeniacum. Next base: position 79,892 of record JAJJWW010014051.1, on the reverse strand, counting down.
TCACGAGACTATAACTCGTCCACTAGGGACACCTAGGGGTTCAAAGGCTTGTTATTTATGCTAAGAGTAACCGCAGCCTCGACGACACGGAGTTGTATGTATGTTTTAGAATAAGTTTTGTTTTATTTGCTCGAGGACTAGCGAAGTCTAAGTGTGGGGGAATTTGATAGGTGTTGTAAAACACCTAATTTTATATCTAGTATTTATGCTTTCTTTGCTATTGTCCTTGTAAATTATGTATCTTATCTTTGATTGTGAGTTTATTAGGTGTCTTGGAGTCATTGTTACAAAACAAGTGAAAATAAGCCTAAGGAGATCATTTCACAGGCGGATACTATCTGGAGTCAGTCACAGGTTAAGGGGCTACCACTGGGTGGCCGTACCCAAGTACAGTTGGGTGCAAATAGCTATCCCACTCAATTAGACCTGGTTAGGTCGAGAAGAAGCCATTTCTTCCCCAATTCTTTCTCCTCTTATCTCCGTCTCTCTGCGGCTGTTACTGAGATCGATGAAGGAGGCAGATGGGGTTATTACAGGGTTGAGTTTGAGAACAGCACAACATGTTAGACATGGGGCTTGGATTAAAACACGGTTGTGAATTCAAAAAGATAATTGAATCTGACTCTGTTGTCGGAGAAATGGAATTGAGATTCGAAGTTTACAAGGAATTAGAGAGATGGGTTATGTTGGCAGCAATAGATCAGGTGTGAGAACACGGCAAAGCTTGGGTTGGCATTTGAATTTGATGAGAATATGGAGAAGTTGAGTCTATTGTTGATGAATTGGCAGAATTGGGTTCTGTGAAGCTCAAGGGTTCTAACTGAGTGAAAATTGGATGGATGGAGGATGAGAAAAATTGGGTTTTGGCTCGGGATTGAACTGAAACAAGAGAGAATGATGAACTCATATGAAGATTTTGTTATACATGGAAGAGTGATGATGTTCTGGTGCTTTTCTGAGACAGGGAAGGCTAAGAGGACGCAATACAGTTGTAGTTGGTGGTAATGAATTGCTACAGTTTCATATGATGTTGGTATGCAGTGTAATTGTAGGTAGTGATGCTGATGGATGCGAGCTGACGGATACTTGTGGTTATGAGCTGAAAGGTGTTGGTAATGCAGTCAAATGGGACCAAGAATGGAAGCAGGGTGTGCACATGAGATGGAGTATTAGGCTTGTGAGGTTGCAGCTGAAGTTATAGGTCTGGTGTTGTTAATTGAAACATCAATGGAGTGAAACATGAGTCTGAGATGAGTAAGAACAGGTTGAGGCAGCTGTTACAGTTAGAAGTGAAGAGAGCAATGATTCACTGGATCGAGAAGCAAAGAGTTAGAAGATGGTTGAACTGAATGAATGGGTTATGTGTATGCTTGTAAGTTGCAGGTAACTAAGGAGTATGTGCTCAAGTTGTTGCAGCTGAGAAGAAATGGGTTTTGTGTGCAGAAGAAGTTGTAGCTGCGATTGGCGAGTTACATGGGTTTTGTGGAAAGGATGCATGTGCTAGTGGAGAAGTGAGGTACTGGAAAGTCAGAGATGGGTATATTGCAGTGACTTGTGTGTGAAGTGCAGTTACAAATAATGCTGTCAGGAATGTGAAGCTGCAGTTCAACTGAAGCTAGAGCAGGCAAGGATGGAATGGATCGAATGAAGGAATGAATGCTTGCTGGTGATGCTAGAACTGGCAGGTTGCAAAGATGGGTTACTGCAGTGGGCTACAAAAGAAGTTGCAGGCATGAATTTGCTGAGTTGATGTTGAACAGAAGAAGGCACTGGTGCTATAAATGGATAATTCGAAAGAATGGTTTGCAGGTTTTGGAGCTGTGATAAGTGCGCTAAAAAGGGAAATGTTGGCAAGGCTGTGAAGAGCAAGGAATGAATTAAGTGAATGCTATAGATGTATGCTAGGAATGTGCAGAGAAGGACTCGAAGATGGCTGAAATATGGCCTGGAAACAGCCAGGAATCGGTCAGAACTCGGCCAGTTTCCGAGTTAGCCGAGTTGACTCGCCGATCCAGTAGCTTGGTCTGATGGACTTGGGCTCAGAATTTGGACCTGTTTATTTGACTAGGCTTTCTAATGGACTGTCGACCTATTTTTGGCAGTAGGTTGGGTTTGGAAATTGAAGGCAGAGAATGGTTATAAAAAGGGATCTCTTTTATTATCTTTTATCATCTCTTTTTCATATCTTTTGCCTCTACTTTTGTTCTAGGGTTTAGAACCATGAAAGTTTTTCTCTTTCTTCTTGTGATGAACTCCTTTAACATGAGCTAGAATTTATCATTGGTTGTGGATTAATTGGATTTCACATAACATGTTTCTTGTTCAATAAATTAGTTTTGTCTCATATTATCGTTTATGATTCACCATTAATATTGTTACATGATTTGAATGTTTGTTTAGTCGAGTCGCGAATCGATTGAGTTTGCTTTCATTTTTATTGCTAGATTAGGGTTATTATACGCAAAAGTGATAATTCCTGATTGCAAGTAGCATAAATATGATTATAGTTTGTAGTGATATATTCTTATGATCATATGTGAACCATAACCTTTGTTAAATCGGATTAGTGCTTTTACATGTTTGATTGCTTTGATTGGCCTGATTTCATAGAACTTAACGCATCTAGGGAATTAAACTTGATTAGTGCTTTTACACGTTAGGTTGTTCTCTAAGATAGAATTCATATTCACATCTTTTAATGTGTTTGTTGATGACAAGAGGAGATTTGCGGGATATACTTGCGATCAAGGTATTCTAGGGCCTTTGATAAAATAGAGATTAAAATATCAATTCTAGTTATTAAGATAAGAATATGTTTGTGAATGAAAACGAAATCCTTAACCAATGCTTTCACATCTTTGAATTTATTTGTTTACATTTCTTCATTTGCTTTTATTTTATTTTAGTTTATAAAAAAAATCAGAAAACCCCCGGTGTTATTTATAGGAAACCAAAACAATTTGACAACCTTAGTCCTCTCTGTGGGAATGATCCTTTCTTGCCCTTGCTATATTTATATTTTGAGTAGTAAGAAAGTGTAATTTATTTTTGACGCCTACGACAGCGATCACCTTAGCTTATATTTTACTATTATTTCTTTTTCTTTCTATTTTGCATAGGTTCATCGTTCCTTCGTATTTTTTAATGCTCGTTCGTGCATTCAAGTGCTCGTTAGTGCATTATTGCTGAGTACACTTTCACCATTTCGTTCGGGGGTTACTCGATAGCGGCTCAGATGCCCGTACGTTTGAATATTTATTACTAACCCATGGAATTCTGCTGGGAAGAACCATGAATTGAAGTAATGAAATATTATGAAGAACATAGAATGTTTTCTAGGGATTCTGTTAATGAATCTAACGAGTAGAAATAATTAATTAATGGCTCTATACTAGCATGTTGCCTAGGAGCATTAATTATTCGAGAATTGAGCGATATGAGCTAGTTGAAGTATCATATTTATTATGTATAGTCAGGGAAAACGTTGTTGCATCCTGAAGACGTTATCGCTCTATACTAGCAGGCAAGCTGTCTAAGAGCCGTCCAATCATTAAGATTCTATACGCATGTCTTTTATATAGTCAGGGAAAACATTGTTACATCCTGAAGACGTTATGCTCTATACTAGCAGGCAAGCTGTCTAGGAGCCGTCCAATCGTTCGATTCTATATAAAAGTGATTACTGAAATTGCTCAGTATTCATGAAATCTGTCGTTTCCTCAGTTGAGAGACTGCATATTCATGTATGCTCTGAGAGGCAATATACTCAGTCAGAGGTTCTTGCGGCATGAGTTTTCATGCTTTAATGAAAGACGTGAGCTTCAATACTCATCTGATTGTTGGATCAGGAATATGTAAGATTATGGTTTTACGATTTTAGCCTTTGCCAAAAATCCACCATCAACAAGAACTTAATTAATCTGATCAGAATTTACTGACAGTTCATCAAATTTGTAGAAGTTTCCAACACATCCACAATCACCCAAACATCATTGATCTTAAAAAATTCTCAGCTTTCCTCTTACAGATCAACCCTCATCCCTCTTTGTGACCAAATTGATTCTGGAACGACCATTGTCTTGGTTTAGTCCAGAGTCATACAAATTGATCTCTCGAACTTAAAGCACTCCCGTGCAGTGCATCTGTAAAAGGTTTCGTAAATTTGCTTAATCGAGGATCCTCCAATACGCACATCTCTTTACTTTTCCTCAAAAACCAGCAAATCGTTTTCACCCATCAACATATTGGTGACCACGGTGGGAGATTAATCTCTCGGTTGCAATTCCAATTCGTAAAAGAAGTTTGATCTTAGGTCAGGCTCAGTTACCAATCTCAACCTTAATCCAAACAATGTTAGCACTAGCAACAATGGTGGTTGTGACGAGCCGGAAAATTACGCCTGGCGCGCCTGGGCGCACAGGCCATAACTTCCCCGATGCGCCATTGTGATGTTATAATCCGGGCCTTAAATCTAGGCACATGCACGTCCATTTGCCCATGCAAGCATGCTCGTGGAGCATGATGCAGCTAACTTAACTTACACACCTTTCAAACTTACCCTTGTTCTACAAAGGGTTTAAAGCCTTGAAGGCTATGGCCGATGCACCTTACATGCATCACTGGCTTCCGAGTCTTTTCCAGGCATAATGCATGCTTGGACTTGCACATAGGCCATTGACGGCCTAATTCCATCTCCCTTAGGCTCATGCAAGCTCCGCTAGCATACTGATATGACTTACTTTCCTGGCCATACCCAATGCACTATTGGTACATGCCTACGTCGAACACCTTGATAGGAAGTATGAGCATCCAAGGAATGGAATGCAACTCGCCTCACCAAGTTTGTCCACAATCATCTCTTGCATCACAATTCCGAGCCAGTTGATATGAGAGGTCGATATGTCGCAATCAATGTAGTTAATATCGGATACCGGTTTGTCTCGGCCGAGGACTGGTACACTGGTACAACATTGTATCGGGAAGATCTCGGTTTCAAATATCGGTGCAATATCGGTTCTAAATTTATATCTATAATTTATATTGTTTCACACAAAATTAGACAAGATAAAAATGCATCAATTTTAGAAAAACAAAACAAGTTCATTCAAAACATAAGAGCTTATATGAAGTTCAAATTCGAAAAAGGGGAGCAACTTCACAATTTTAAAGTTCACTATCTAGAAAGATAATTAAACAGGGACATTACATTTTTAATCAAAATCATTTGATTCATCATAAATATCAAATTATTTAAACAGGGACATTACTTAAAATTGATTCGCATTTTTTTTACTCCAAGGGTTCAGATGTAAAACCTAAAAAATACCACCATCCCACTATTCACTGCTTCCTTATATATTCTCTCTTCTCCACCATCCCCACTATTCACCGCCTCCCTTTATTTTCTTTTCTTCTCGTCTGGAAAGATATTCACCGCCTCCCTTAGATTCCTTTCTTCTCATCTCTTTCCATACTACCCTCTGCCGCTTAGTTTTCTTTGTGCCTCGGTGTTTACTTTGGGTACCACATTCTATATCCTTCTTTCTTTATTTTTCGGATTTTGATTGACCGAGATGTTAGATAAAGCTTTAACATTCTACATGAAACAATTGTCGTTATCGATTTGAAACTCTTTATCGATGCGGTTATTAACCGTCGATTTACTCCAGGGGAGATCAATTTATGAATTTCCACATTTTTTTCTGTATCCTTGTATCGTTTTTTCGTATCTTTATTTTATCGGCGATATTGTGGTTTCCGTTTCGCTCAACCACCGGTACCGGTAATATCGCCGATATATCGGCCGGTACGGACGAAATTAACTACATTGGTCGCAATCATCTCTTAATTAGAAGATATGTGCGACAAAGTGCTGGACCGGCAATGCTACAACTCATTGCGGATGCCTACGTACCCTTCCCTACTCTAAAGAGATCAAGCACAGACCGTAGTTCATCCTCGAAGGGACAGGATCTTAAGCCAACTCGTTTGCAAGGCCGTGGCCAAGCAATAATAGTAAAAGCCTAGTCCGTATAGGTCGTTCCGTCAAAATGATACCAAGGAATGCATATTTGGTCCGCGACATGGAATAGTGATACCCATGCTTAATATTCTCCATTGGCAAGGCTACGCAGCTATAAATGAGGGCTAAGCATCATTTATACTCTTTCGGCTAAGCTATGAAGCTTACTTGGTGCATGGTCCGCATATGCACCTTCAACCAACTACCCCTCTCTATATGTATGTTTTAAAAAATAAATTACAACTTAAATTGGGGGAGCAAAAATCATTAATCAACTCCCAAGGTCGTGATGGCTGCACATTACTACCCTGGCCAACTGCAATGTATGTCCGTGATGGTTGTATATTCAATTCTGGCTCACATGCCAGTTCCAATGTCCGGCCATGATGGCTGAACATTTCCTGAGCTAGGTCCAATGAAGGGCCGTGATGGTTGTATATCCGTCTTTGGCCCATAGGCCACTCCAATGTCCATCCGTGATGGTTGCACATTGGCAGGTCCATCCTGCTCTGTCCTGATGCAACAAAGTGATGCGATATTGGCCATAGGCCAATGACATGGTAATGTGCTATGTTAGCACTAGGTTTGCTCATGGCCATCTACCCAACTGGCCGAATGCATCCTTTGATGCGAGATTATCCTTTGACCAATATATCTTACAACTTACACTCTCTTGGTTCCATATTGGCCTTGACCAATATGCCCATGCAATATGCCATTTTTGGCAGCGTATTGGCCTAGGCCAATATTCCTTTTACTACGCAATGGAAGCTTTGGATGAAGCTTCATCTCAGGCCATGGCGCATCTTTGGGCATGCGCCATGCTAAAAACACGGGTTGTTACAGTGGTACTCACGTCTCTTCATTCATTCTCAATAATGGTGCTACTGATATCACATCTCCAACCAACAATACTGGTGTTAATGCTAACACCAATACTGTTAACAATCCTCTTTCTGGACGAACTCCTGAAAAAGTGAGGAATAATACACCTACCATAGCTGATCTCATGCAAACGCAAGAAACTCTGGCCAAGACTCAAAGAGATATGGATGCAACACAGAAAGAACTTCTCGCTTATCTGAAGACCTTGACAGAGCAATTGTCATCTGGCCAATGTCGACAGGAGAAAGGAAAAGCTGAGGAAGTTCCCTCGGCGGCTAATCCCAAAATCACTCTAATCCATGTTCTGGGAGATGATGAAGTTCGTAACACTGCAGACAATCCACCAGTGAAGGAGCAACCGAGCTTCATTATTCGTGAAGACTTGGAGCGCTTTTTTGAGGATTGTGGAAAAGATAAGACATCCTCAGTCCACCGTCACCAGCCTCTCTCCAAAATAGATACACTCAACCGCAATAGACGAGGAGCAAGGAGAAGCAATTGCTTCGCTGGAAAGCATTACATGGGCTAAAAACAAAGCAGTTGATGTGTTTGCTGTAATAAATGGGAACGCTAGGTGTGTTTGCCAGACAACAAATTCTGTCATCCAAGATGTTTAGTTTTATTAAAATCATTTTTAACCTAGTCATATCAGTCAGTTAAATGAGATGCAAATAGTGTGTCAGATCTCCTAGCCAAGTATGCCAGTGTAAATGAACAGTGTGAACAGTTCAATGATCCTTTAGAATTCATTATCGAATTACTAGAGAGAGACATGTATACCATAATACACTAACTTTCTTAATAAAATTCCTTTCCTTATTAAAAAAAAAAACTTGGGTCGGGGAATAAGTATTAAGTGACATTTTTACCCTTCGTCAGAAAATCACCATCTATATTAACTACCTTTGATGGAGTTCTTCCAATAATGTCGTCGTATGATCCTTAATCTTAAAGATTAACTTGGATGAATGCTAAAGCTTTACTACCTAATATAATCTAGTGTGAAGCTGACTCAAAAACCGGGGGTCTAACAACCACACCCAATATTTCGTTTAGGCAATCTGTATGGACTAACTCCAATATAATTCCAAGAGAATCAACTAGACAGTCAGACTCAATCAATGGAAATATATCCAATAGTTGTATCTCTGTTTCTCAATGTAATCAACAAATCAAACAGATAGAATCCGTGAGCCTGATTATTATGAGAAACAACTTGAACGGTACCAAAGACCAATATTCAAGTGTCAATCAACAACTAAAGGTCGGATTTACCAATTGATTGAACTACGTACAACCTGTGATATTTCAATTATATAGAAAATATAATGCGGAAAAGAAATAACACAGACACCAGAAATTTTGTTAACGAGGAAACCGCAAATGCAGAAAAAACCTCGGGACCTAGTCCAGATTTGAACACCACACTGTATTAAGCCACTACAGACACTAGCCTACTGCAAGTTAACTTCGGGATGGAATGTAGTTGAGCCCTAACCAATCTCACACTGATCAAGGTACGATCGCGTTCCTTACGCCTCTATAACCACGCCGGATTCTGCGCACTTGATTCCCTTAGCTGATCTCACCCACAACTAAGAGTTGCTATGACCCAAATTCGAAGACTTGATAAACCAATCTGTCTCACATAGAAAAGTCTATTGAATAGATAAATTTGTCTCCCACATAAATGCCTATGAGTTTTGTTCCGTCTTTTGATAAATCAAAGTGAACAGGAACCAATTGATACACCAGCTTATATTCCCAAAGAACAGACAAGTAATATCAATCACCTCACAATAATCTTAACCGTATGGTAGCGGAACAAGATATTGTGGAATCACAAACGATGATACGAAGATGTTTGTGACTACTTTTTATCTTGCCTATCGGAGATTAAATCTCGAGCAAATCTTAGAGAAGATAGTACTCAATACGATAGAATAAAGCAAGATCAGAACACATAACTACAGAGAAAATAGTTGGGTCTGGCTTCACAATCCCAATGAAGTCTTCAAGCCGTTAACCTATAATGGTTTTAGGAAAAACTTAGGTTAGTACGCAACTAGTATCACACAAGAGGTGTGGGGATTAGGTTTCCGAGTTGCTAGAGTTTTCCCTTATATAGTCTCCAAATCAGGGTTTGTTTACTTTGGGACTAAGCAACCAATATTCACCGTTAGATGAAAACCTGATTAGATTCAAGATAATATCTTTCAACCGTTAGATTGAACTTAGCTTGTTACACACAAATGAAATGCACCTTCATTTAGATATGGGTAATCGTACCTAAACGTGTACACCTTGTTGGCTCAACAATAGTTAACCGAAGTTAGCCATATGAAAACTTTCATATCAACCTTGTTCATCTTTATCACAACTAGTTCAAATGACTCAAATGAAACTAGTTATAGAGTTGTTCAATTGTTTATATTCTCATACAAATATACAAGACACAATTGAAGCAAAATCGGTTTTGATTCACTTGAATCAATTCATGAACATTATAGCCACAGTTTGCAAAGATTGCATTCCTTATTATATAAATGTATTTGTTCATGAGTAAACCGATTTTAGAACATAACCCACTCAAGTATGCAAATGGGTACGCATACATAAGTAGCCGGACTTGGTCTGGGTTCGCCAGTATGCGAACATGTACGCATACTATCGTACACCACCAAACTCAATTGAATTCCCGGACTTGAAATTTCACGCTGGTACGCATAAGGGTATGCATACTAAGTTCCCGGACTTTCAACTAACCAACCACATACTATGGTTCCCAGACTTGGAATAACTTGCAACAGTTTGCATACAAGTACGCATATTGTGCTATATCCAATCATGGTTAATTGTTCTAAACTCCCATTTCAATCATTGGAACATTCTTAGAAGACGAAAATAGCTGTCTCACACAAATTATTAGCTTCAAAGCAATTTTCAAGTGATCAAATGATCAATACGAAACATTCCGAGTCTACACCAAATGACTGTCTCACACAAATCATATAAGATGTTACCAGGTGATTTTCACATGATCATCTTTTGACTTTTGTCAAGAACAAAAGATGAACTTGGTTAAAGCGAAAGCTTGCCAACACATATTTCGAGAAATAGATAAGCGAGTTAAACTCAGCTCGAAATATCAAATGTATATAATCGAAGTCTATATAGCCATACGAATTTTTTCTCAAATAGAAGATGGAGTAAAAATAGACTTTTGAGTGATAGATGAGTTCAAGTCTCCATATACCTTTTGTTGATGAAGTTCCACAAGCTCCCCTTAGTAGTTATTCGTATTTAATCGATGAACGCCGTGAAGTCTAAAGCTCAACTACACATTCTATCATAATCCGAGACTTATCTATAAGTAGACCAGAAATCAAGACTTATAGTTTTGGCAACTAAACTTGACAAACAAGCTTTAGATAGAAACACTTGAGAGTTCGACCGAGTAGTACTCTAACACTGACTTTAGTAAACCATAAGTCAAGAAATATCTTTGGCAATACTTGACATGCCAACGCCTGTGGATTTAACTGAGCACTCTCTCTAATAAACTTTTTTTTTATCTTTCTTAATTCAAAGTTTTATAACATTCTATTCGTACATTATGTCACAAGTCATTTTTTCTTTTAAGATTTTCAATCTTATATGTCCCAGGGAGGATTTTTTGTATATTCAATTTCTTATAACAAAGAATTATCAACTTGTACGACTTCTAGATCTTGATTATCACATAACGAATAGTCAATTGTGTGAGAATTAAATGGTTGCGTCAAACCTCTTTTCTTTTCATCTTTATTCTTTTGGTGTCATTTCTACAACTCTTTAAAACGTAAATAACCCTATCGGGGTTAACCCATTTGGCGTAAGATTAGTAGCAATTAAGTACCGATGAAAGAAGAGAGAAATCAAGATCTCATGATAACATGTGGATCCTTTTATACATAAAACCATAAAATATAACAATAATATTACATAACTACAAAGGATTAGAAACAGTAATCCAGCAAAGAGGCTTGAAGTAAGATCTCACTCCAAAGTTAATTACTCAATCGTAGCTAGGATTTTTTGAACATCTGTGTTGAAAACTAACATTGCTAAAGCTCTAAAGTTCAGATGGGAAAAATACACTTTTCAAAACAAAACAGATTGGTCTTAACACCTTTCTAATCTCCTTCTCGGACAGAGATACCATGATCTGTATCCTTACAAATATTCGTTGGCATTTGTATGGTGATGCTTTCGCAATTGCTAGGTGGTATCTGGAATGATGATTTAACGAAACACTTTGAAAATAATTGTAGTCTGGGTTAAATATTTGAACCTACATCATTTCCATTACAATGAATAAATCATTGCTCAAATAGGCACACACTAGGGATATGTGACCAAAATATCTTCGGCTAATGCAATTTCTGATCTGGGTCAAGATATTTTTGCTAGGATATATATATCAACATAGAGAAGTAGTTGTTTAATTTTGCTAGGGTCAAAGTAGGTCATCACCCCGAATCAATTGTTACATTCATTTATATGGATCTTCCATTTAGAGTTTGTAACTTCTGTAACCGTTTTGGTCACATAGAAGATTCATGTGCTATCAAATATAACATCCCTTTGAAATATATTTATGGCGAGAGCCCTGACTCAAACTCAGAAGAAGAATCATAGAGTTGGGTGTCATATTTCAACGTGTTCATAAATGAACAAATAGATAGATAAATGGTGTCAGATGCAGAAATTGACTAATCTTTGCCTTACAATTCTCCTAACTCAGTATTGCAAGCCCAAAACCTTTTCGTTGATACCTTATGCAATAGCTCCCTGCTTGTCTTCTCTGCGGATGAAGATATTGTTTATCCTGACAGTGGGGGATCCATTCTCGAAAAAAGGCATGGATTCTGGGATTCTCCACCTCAACCTGTTTTTTCACCTTTCTCTCCATATGACTCATATTATAAGATTAAAAATTCCAGTCTTCTTCAAGATGTGGTGAACAAGATCTTATCACCCCCTTCTCAAAATGATGATTTCATTCCTTTACAAAAAGAGATTATTGAGATAGAAGATTCTATTGAGCAATATTTTACTCCGGATGATGCTATCTCTGATCAGATGGAATATCCAAAGCCTGCTTTCTGCATCGCTATCTCTGACTCTTCTGAATCGACGATTCCTTCTGAAATTTCTCAAGTTTCTTTTGCTAATTACAATCCCTCTTTCTGCATTTCTTTTTCTGACTTATATGAATCATATATCTCACCGCACAGTTCCCTTGCATCTAATGAATTAAGTCCTTTGGTAGTTGATTTTTTTTTGGTTTTTTGCATCTCAAGAAGATCTTAATCTTACTAGTCTTAACCAATATGGTTCCTTTACTGTGAGGACGTCATCATTATCTGTAGACACACTCTCTCTATGAATGAAAAGATTGAGATTTTACAAGTCCTGGCTGCAGAAAAAGGAAAAGAGGAAATCCAGGTACGTCTCCTTCTCTCTGATTCATCTGTTAACTTCTTTTTTTGCAAACTATTGAATTTTCCAATTGCTCTGATCACTACATACTTATTTATTTTGGCCTTATCACCTTAGTTAACTTGGTCAGCCTTTAAACTGTGCTAAATGTTATAACCTCAATTTAGCTGAGGATTAACTAAACACGGGAACATAAAATATCTTATGCCTGTCTAATAATTTTGTTTGTAAACTTTTGTCCGGCTACTCAATCAAGCTCTTTAGATGAGGTTTTATTAGACTCAGGAACTGAAAAAATCTTATGCCGATCTATTTCATTTTTATCCTTTATTGTGTTATCATGAAAATTCTGGCATGGAACATACAAGGGTGTGGTCAGAAAAAAACACAACAATATCGAAACACTCTACTAACTGTTGAAAAACCTGATATTATATTTATATCTGAAAATAAGTCTCAAAGGAGCTTAATGAGAAACAGTCTTAACTACTTCCTAACACCCACATTGTAGACCCGGATGGGATAGCTGGGGGGGGGGGGTGGGTTAAAAAAAATCCATTCAAAGGAATGGTTACTTGCTTGTTTTTATGGCTCACCAAAACATGATATGAAACTAGAAATAATGAGATACTTAGAGAATATAGCGAGTTAACTTAAACTCAGTGCCTTGGTTAGTAATATGTGATCTAAACATAATTTTCAATAGTGAAGAAAAGGAAGGAGGTCTTCCTTTTGATATGAAGAAAATTGAACCAACAATGAACTTAATTCAAAGAATAGGTTTAAAATATCTAGGATTTAAAGGAAACATCTTTACTTGGAGCAACAAGAGAGAAGGGACAACTAATATAAAATAAAGGCTCGATAGAGCCTTAGCAAATGTTGAATGGAATTTGGAATTCTAAGAAGTATTGCTTGAAAATCTTGTGGCAATTGGCTCTGACCATGGGCCAATCTGTCTATCCTTAAATTCTCTGCATATGCATCTAACACCTACTCTCAAGTTTTATGATGAGATTATAAAAATGTCTTGGAACATAAACATGGATAACCCGGTCTTGGATCTTCTTAAGAATATCTCACTCCTATGTGATAATCTTAGTACCTGGAAAAAAGATGTGTTTGGAAAACCAAATAAAAAAAAAATTAAAATATTTTTAAAAAAATATAGAAAACTTAACAGCCAAACCTACAGGTGTTACAAACATAAATCTAATAAACAAGAAGCTCTTAAAACTGAAAGCTTTGTATGATTGTCAGGAAGAAATTGCAAAACAACATTCAAGAAACAACATTATAGCCCTAAGGGAAAGAAACATAACATTCTTCCATGTTACAAAACCTTAAAAAGAATGAAAATAAATAACATAGATTGCATACATGATAAGTGAAAAAGCAGGGGTACAACAACCACACCCAATATTTCGCTTAGCAATCTGTATGGACTAACTCCAATATACTTTTAAGAGAATCAACTAGACAGTCAGACTCAATCTTAATAAAAAGCATATCAAAGAGTTACATCTCAATTTCTCGATTCAATACTTACTCAAGAAAATAGAAATCTGCGAGTCTAATTGAATACAAGAGAAATTAACTTGAATGGTACCAAAGACCAATGTTCAAGCGTCAATCAATGTAAATCAACAACCAAAGGTTGGATATTCTAATTGATTGATCTTAATGCACAACCTGTGATATTTCAATTATATAACAAAATATAATGCGGAATAGAAATAACACAGACACCAGAATTTTGTTAACGAGGAAACCGCAAATGCAGAAAAACCCCGGGACCTAGTCCAGATTGAACACACATTGTATTAAGCCGCTAAAGACACTAGCCTACTACAAACTAACTTCGGTCTGGTCTGTAGTTAAACTCCAATCAATCTCACACTGATCCAAGGTACAGTTGCACTCCTTACGTCTCTGATCCCAGCAGGATACTACGCACTTGATTCCCTTAGCTGATCTCACCCACAACTAAGAGTTACTACGACCCAAAGTCGAAGACTTTAATAAACAAATCTGTATCACACAGAAAAGTCCACGGTAATAGATAAATCTGTCTCCCACACAAATACCTACGAGTTTTTGTTCCGTATTTTGATAAGTCAAGGTGAACAGGAACCGATTGATAACCCGGACTTATATTCCCGAAGAATAGCCTAGTATTATCAATCACCTCACAATAATCTTAATCGACGTGACAAAAGAAGATATTATGGAATCACAAATGATGAGACGAAGGTGTTTGTGATTACTTTTATATCTTTCCTATCGGAGATATCAATCTCAAGCCAATCGTTACGATTGTACTCAATACGATAGAAACAACAAGATCAGATCACACAACTACAAGAAAGTAGTATCGGTCTGGCTTTACAATCCCAATGAAGTCTTCAAGTCGTTAACCTACAGGGTTTCGGTAGAAACCTAAGGTTAAAGGAGAATCGACTATAGCTTATACAACTAGTATCACACATGAGGTGTGGGGATTAGGTTTCCCAGTTGCTAGAGTTCTCCCTAATATAGTCTTTCAAATCAGGGTTTGCAATCAATGTTAGCTTAGTAACAAAGCATTCAATATTCACCGTTAAATGAAAGCCTGATTAGATTCAAGCTAATATCTTTCAACCGTTAGATCGAAAACTTAGCTTGTTGCACACAAATGAAATGCACGTTTTTAGGTTTGTGTAACCGTACCCAAACATGTACATTTGTTGGTTCAACAATAGTTAACCAAATGGTTAGCCATATGAGCACTTTCATATTAACCATATACTTCTTCACCATAACTAGTTCAAATGACTCAAATGAACTAGTTAGAGAGTTGTTCAATTGCTTAGTTATTATAGAAGTATACAAGACACAATCGAAGCAAAAAAGATTTGATTCACTCGAATCGATTCATGAACTTTATAGCCATGGTTTGCAAACTTGCATTCCTTAGTTAATATAAATATAAGTTCACGAATAATTTTTAGATAATAACCAACCTAAGTACGCGGACTTAAGTACCCGGAATAAGTTTGTAACAAGTTTGTAACAAGTTTACAAACTCCAGCATATTTTCTCGGGAAGAGAACCTCCGACAGTACGCGGACTGGGTTTGCGGACTGGGTTCGCGGACTCTTATTCCGGTTTCCTGAGCAGCAAAGTACACAGACTTCAGTTTAAGGAATAAGGACTTATACATGTATGTGTTTTCCCACAATACTTATATCCAACAATGGTTATATAATCTAAACTCTCATTTCAATCATTGAAACATTCTTAGAGGACGTTATATAGTTGTTATTCACAAACTATTTTTCGTCAAAGCCATTTTCAAGTAATTGAAACATAACATGACTTTCGTCACTAGGTAAATATGAACTTGGTCAAAGCGAAAGCTTACCAACACATATTTCGAGAATTAGATAAGCGAGATAAACTCGGCTCGAAATAGCAAATGTGTATAATCAAAGTCTATATAGCAAAACGAATTTTGTCTCAAGATAGGAGATAGAGTAGATAGACTTTTGAGTGATAGATAAGTTCAAGTCTCCACATACCTTTTAGTCGATGAAGTTCCACCAATTCCTTGAGTAGTTATTCGTCTTGTATGGTGATCGCCATGGAGTTCTTGAGCTCAACTACACTTTCTATCCTAGTCCGAGACTTAGCTATAGTAGACTAGAAATCAAGACTTATAGTTTTGATCACTAACATTGACAAACATGCTTGAGATAGCAACACATGCGAGTCCGACCGAGCAGTGCTCTAACAATCTCCCCCTTTGTCAATTTTAGTGACAAAACTATCAATACATATGGAATACAAAAATAGATAAATAAACTTTTGCAGCTCTTCTTCCACATGCCTAATCTTCAACATTACTCGAAATCTTCGTCACTTCCAAGTACTCCAATGATCCCAAAGGTTGCAAGTTTAGCATCATCGTTGTTGAAAATCCGTAGCTATAACAATGAGAAAACAAGAATTCTCAATCATTGTTATACAATGTCATAGTATTATTACACATCATCAAAGTTCAATTGTATCACAACTTTGACAACAATACTATGGTGATATGTATCACTCTCCCTTAGTCAATACTCCATCTCACATGGAAACCACTCCCCCTTACATAATGATCCGAAAACCATATGTATTTGTAGTATGAACTACACATTAATTCTCCCCCTTGTTGTCAATAAAATTGGCTAAGGTACGAAAACGGGATCCTAATGAAATTTCCAAAGAGACATTTCATGACCAAAAGTAAGCACATATCAACTTATTTAGATGCAATCATATAGCCGAAGCTAAATGCTTTCATCAAGGAGTTTATAAAGATACAAGATAACCCCTATAATATTCCACAGCCGCACTCCCCACAAAGATTTGGCAATTAAACACAAGTTAAATTAAGAACTCTCCCCCATAATATAACATTCCCGAAAGAACAACAAGAGCGACCTTAATTTCATATGAGGACATAACAAATCACATACGAATATGAATTTGAATCCAAAAATACTCAATTAAATTAACCACAAGAAAACCCATGATTAATCTAATCGGAAATGCTTAACATAAGAGAACTTACGGAGCCTCACAGTATATACATAAATTATGGATCAGGGAAGATCAATACTGCAGAATAAACAAGGATTCTAACTATTTTCCATTACTATTTGCACAATGACATACAATAGACTGAAAAGGCGAGGGTACCCAAATACACCTCAAGCTAAAACTTTTCCTACCTATAAGTCCTTTCTCCGAAAGTGATTGTTTATGGACTGAGTCGAGATAATACAACTAATCGGTTCACACTTCGTGTGATCGTCTATGGATACGAGATCGAGACAATACAACAACGAAGTATGTTACTTGATAAAAAGGTTCAGACTTAACCAAACACAACAGGATTCACTTATCAAGTAAATAGGAATTAACTTTTCTGTGATTTACTTTAATTATAATAAAACAATTATAATGCGGAAGTATAAAGTAAATGACACAGCAATATTTTGTTAACGAGGAAGCCGCAAATGCAGAAAAACCCCGGGACCTTGTCCAGAATTGAATACTCTCAAGATTAAGCCCACTACACAAAATTACACCTAACTTCGTATAGTTGAGACCAAGTAACTAAACCTATAGGTCACCTAGTTCCGTCTGTATTCCCATGCCTCCGACCTATGAATAAGTCACGTACTTGGAACAATTCCTTTGGTTCGTATTCCAAACAGTAAAGGAACAACAAATCTGTTTGGTATCTACTCTCTTCAACCAAGTGATATGATTCGGACAAAGGCTCTTCTGTTTATCTTAACATAAACTCCTTCGTCAGGTCTTTAGATCTATCTTATGTTCAATTACCGAAGTAATCGTTTAAGATTAATCCAACAACACTCTTAATCCAAATAATTGTGTTGATGCCAATCTACTCAATCAATCAATCCAATCTATCACAAGGATAAACCAATTATTAATTGGATCCTCTTTTACCGAAACAAGTATTGTGCACACCAAAGATTATGAACCCACAAATCAGAAATCTTCAATATCTTCTTTGTCTTCAAATCTTCTTAGATCTTCAATAAACACCTGCACACAATCACTTGTATCTCTTGTGATCAATCACGCACAGAACGGAGTCTGTTAACAATGGATTATCACAAGATCGTTTTTAGAACTAACAACAGTCTAAAGATCCCGTCGAAACTCTGAACTAGTTTGAGTGAATCTTATATCAGAAGAGAAGATTCTCAAGCATAAACAAACTAGGTGTAATCAAATTTCAACCACCGTTAGTCAATCAAATCAATGAAAACAAAAGATAAACTGCAATTATCTAGTTTCCCACCAACGGTACTAATAGAGCTTCTCAATCCCAAAGAAGACTTTAAACTGAGCGGTCGTAAGAGATTTCGCCTAATTAGGTTACTCTCCTCTCCGAATAGGCGACTTCACGAGTCTGTTAACAATGGATTGTCACAAGATCGTCTTTAGAACTAACAACAGTCTAAAGATCCCTGTCGAAACTCTGAACGAGTTTGAGTGAATCTTATATCAGAAAAGAAGATTCTCAAGCATAAAAAAACTAGGTGTAATCAAAGTTCAACCACTGCTAGTCAATCAAATCAATGAAAATAAAAGATAAACCGCAATTATCTAGTTTCCCACCAACTGTACTAATAGAGCTTCTCAATCCCAAAGAAGACTTTAAACTGAGCGGCCGTAAAAGATTTCGCCTAATTAGGTTACTCTCCTCTCCGAATAGGCGGCTTCACCAGTAACAACACAACAAGAGGTAGTTTGTTGTTACGAAGAATTAGTTTGCTAGAAAGGCAAACTTCAAGTATTTATAGACAAGGAAGTTTGGACACCAAGGAATTTCCAAAACCGAAAATATTCTCAAGATATTCATTAAAGCACAAATTCGGTTTCCATAATTCCTGTAATGCTCTGTCCAAAAATAATGATCGAAATCTCTCAGAAAATCTCTAATTAGTAAATGCACATTACTAATTCTTATTTTCCTAAAAATGAAGTTAATAACCTTAATTAAAAGATTCTTAACTTATTTATGTTTCAATCATGGTATTCTCTTCCCTTAGCTATTAAGGAATAACTATGAACAATTAAATAATAAACATTCACAGCACGTGTTCAAAGTATGTCGACATCTTAACTTTGTAAGTTCTCTTTCACACTTACAACCTTGAAACCGATTTGCCACACTTCAAACAAGTTTAGAATTGGTTCATCTGACTTTCAAGAACTATGTGATTGATCAAATAACATTCAATCACAAATCATGGGTTTAACGGTTCTACCAAAACAAGTTTCGGTTCTACCTTCCATGTGAGTACTGTGCATAGTCACACTAGCTTTCCAAAATTCGGTTGACTAGGTACTAGGATTGGTTCCCCACATATATATGGTATCTAACTTATATGTGTTGCACATGTCCATAGGATCGGTTCCCCTTTGCCTAAAAACGTGTTGCACATGTCCATAGGATCGGTTCCCCTTTCTGCTATAAACCTTGCTGCACCTCATACAAGGATCGGTTCTCCTTTGTGATGTACTACACCTCCTACTAGGATCGGTTCCCCTTTCCCATATTTGGTCAGACATAAAATCACAAACCCGATCATACCATCTCATGTGATTACTTAAGATCGGTTTTACTTATAAAAGTTATACCAATACATAAGTCAGGCCTTTGTGAATAGTTTTACCAAGAACACAACGAGTCATGAACGGTTATACTAAATCACACATATTGGATGTTCACAAGATATGCAATGAAAAACAATCCCAATAACGCCTGGCGATTTCCTTTCAGATTCACAAACAAGTTTATGAACTTACTTCCTTAGAACACATGTAAAACATTGTTCCCTAGGATGAAATCCTCACCTCATACCCATACATAATCACAATAGCATTCAAATGATTATGGCGATGTCTTATCTACAAAGTTTAATGGTTAAGCAATAAACCTCGTATTGTATTCCTTAATACTATGTCTATCTAGAGTTCAAATATGCTTCGCAGTTTTGTTTTCAATATGCACGACTTGAAAGATACGTTAGGGAATGAAACAGTTCAAGTCAAATATCACTAACCTGAAGGATGATTGTTGTCGTTGTAGCTCCTTGCTTCTTCACATCTTCAAGTCTTCGCAATACTTGTAAAGTCTCATTATCCTAATACTTTTAAGCTAACCTATACGAAGTTGACTCTAGTACATAATCAAGCGACTCTTAACATGAGTTTTGATTCACTAAAATATGACAACTAAACTTGACATACCAACGCTTGGTGGGTTCAACCGAGCTATGCTCTAACATAGATATAATCCTCGTAAGCAAAAGTTCACCCTATCTTCCATCAATATTTGCATAATGACATAATAGGTTTCAAACTTTTGTGATTTGAAAAGTTCATTCATTCATTTATCAATACATGCATATCGACATACGAAGGACTTAACTTTTGACAGGGTATGGGACAATCATAGCTCACGGACGCAAACACACATAACCCACAACAAATTGCAATATATAAAACCATAAAGATTAATACTGCAAAAATCATCTTCCAAACAATTTTTTAGAATTTAAATAAATAAACCTAAAAACATGAAGATGAAAACGTTGGACATAGCTATGTGTAATTACAATAATGGCTATTCCAAACTCTAGTATTCTTCTAAACAAAACAAGAAAAGAAGATTTACTAGATGTTAAGACCTTTGAAGAATTCTTTATCGTCCCCGAACTCCTTGTCGTCAACAACCATTGGGACATAAGGTTCATGAAGATAGGAGTTAATATCAATAAACCGTCTTGACTGATGTCGAACCAGGGCCTTCTGAATCTCATGAGTCTTAAACACAAAAGCCTTTATTTGTTGAATCTCCTTTTGCGTCTCCTTCAACACTTCAAGAACATCAGAAAACTTCTAAGAATTTGAAGAAACAGCTCTAGGCTTCCTCACATTCCTTCTTTTTCTTTTCAATGTCGGAGCTAACGGAGATTTCTCTTTTTCCTTCATGATTGATGGCTTGACAATCATATTAACATCTTTTCCATCAGAAGACATGATGCTTGGAGTATCCATAAACGTATGGGTTTGTGAGAGGAAATCACAATCTCAACAAGTGGTCTTAAGATAAAAAAAGTTTTCAGGGAAGGAAAAAGGAATGTAGGGTTAACCTTTAACAGGTTCGTGCACGCACAATTCAGAACCCTAAAGATAGTAGAATTGTCGAGAATGACCCTCCTTTATTGATAGACAGGGAATTCCAAAAAACAAAACTAAGAAGAAAAAAAACAAACTTTTCCTAAAGCCTGAGAGGTACACAATCTTGTCTCTTTTGATCAGGCACATGAGACAAGATTTACAAATCAACACAATCAAGTTGTGTTGCGGTGAACAATAATTTGTCCACCATGTTCCTCTTGAGAGGAATCCATAGACCTCTGTCTATCAAAACAATTTGACCATATTTTCTTCTCTAATGGTCTTGTTTTGTCCTTGAAACTAACTTCTTAGATGAAGATAAAATCTTACATACCTCAGCAGTCTTCTGAGCGAGTTTAAGCTTGTTTGCTAATCTATTTGCTCTTCGTTGAAGTTTGTTGACATGTCTCAATTTGTGTTTGTACTTGTAACACTTTGATAGTTCATGACCCTTGAGTGAACAATATGAGCATTGTCAATCTTGAGTATAATTCAGGCATCTGAGATGTGCAAGCAGCTAGATACATAGAGGAACCTGAAACATCATACACAGAGTTTCCAAAGAAGGGGTCAATTTTATCTTCCAGATTGGTTGAGTTTTCTTCTAAAAGAATATCAAGATTGATGTGTGTATTGCTACAATTATCAAAATCAATATTTTCACAAAGAAGTGCAACACTTGATTTCTCGTCTTCATTAGAATCATAGCTATCAGACATTTCATCAAGAGTTGCAGCAAGACCTTTGTTCCCAGTGTATTTCTTTCGATTTGGACACTCATTTGCAATATGACCAAAGCCTTTACACTTAAAGCACTGAGGAATATCCTCGTCATCAGTTTCATCATTAACCCTATTTTTAGGAGGTACACGATTATGAGGTTTATATGACGACTTGGATTTATCTCTGGAAAACTGTTTACTTCTCTTCAAAAGAAGATCCCTAAACTGTCTTGTGATCAACGAGACTGACTTGTCAAGATCTTCATCTGATGAATCAGCCTCAGAAAGATCATCTTCAGAGATATAAACACTTTTGCTTTTATCAATAATTTAGTGTTCTTTAGTGCTTTGAAAGCAACATCCTTGCCAGACTTGGACGTATGCTCATGATCAAAGATCTTTAGCTTCCCAACCAGAGTATTTCTGGAAAGCGTTGCGAGATTATTTCCTTCAATGATGGCATGCTTCTTAGAATCGTATCTAGATGGCAACGATATGATAATTTTCATCACAATGTCCTTTTCAGGAATAGTCTTACCCAATGCAAAAGATGCATTAATCACTTTGTGATTAAACTCATCAAACGTTTCTTCATCTGCCATACGAAGGTTTTCCCAATCAGAATTTAGGTTTTGAAGCCTATCTTCTTTCTCACTGGTATTCCCTTCAAATACGGTTTCTAAGATATCCAAGGCTTCGTTAGACTTAGTGCACATAGTCACATGATGCTGAAGATCTGGGGTAATGGCATGGATGATAACATTTAAGCCTTCAGAATTATGCTTTGCAGCAAGAATTTCTCCTGGACTATATCTACCTATATCCTTCGGTATAGATACTTCGCCTTCTGTATTAACCAGAGGATCATAGCCATTAACAACACATACCCATGTTTGAAAATCACGAGCTTGAAGAAAAGCACGCATAACAATTTTCCACCATAAGTAGTTTGAGCCATCGAAGACTGGTGGTACGTTTATGGAGATAGAATTCATGTCCATAGAGTCAGATCGCTACAAACACAGACTTGTAAGGTCTTTAAACGTGTTTGCCTGCTCTGATACCAATTGAAAAAGCGGGGGTACAACAACCACACTCAATATTTCGCTTAGCAATCTGTATGGACTAACTCCAATATACGTTTAAGAGAATCATCTAGACAGTCAGACTCAATCTTAATAAAAAGTATATCAAAGAGTTATATCTCAATTTATCGATTCAATACTTACTCAAGCAAATAGAAATCTGCGAGTCTAATTGAATACAAGAGAAATTAACTTGAACGGTACCAAAGACCAATGTTCAAGTGTCAATAAATGTAAATCAACAACCAAAGGTTGGATATTCTAATTGATTGATCTTAACGCACAACCTGTGATATTTCAATTATATAACAAAATATAATGCGGAATATAAATAACACAGACACCAGAATTTTGTTAACGAGGAAATCGCCAATGCAGAAAAACCCCGGGACCTAGTCCAGATTGAACACATATTGTATTAAGCCGCTACAAACACTAGCCTACTACAAACTAACTTCGGCCTGGACTGTAGTTGAACCCCAATCAATCTCACACTGATCCAAGGTACAGTTGCGCTCCTTACGTCTCTGATCCCAGCAGGATACTACGCACTTGATTCCCTTAGCCGATCTCACCAACAACTAAGAGTTGCTACGACCCAAAGTCGAAGACTTTAATAAACAAATATGTATCACACAGAAAAGTCTACGGTAATAGATAAATCTGTCTCCCACATAAATACCTACGAGTTTTTTTTCCGTCTTTTGATAAATCAAGGTGAACAAGAACCAATTGATAACCCAGACTTATATTCCCGAAGAACAGCCTAGTATTATCAATCACCTTACAATAATCTTAATCGACGCGGCGAAAGAAGATATTGTGGAATCACAAACGATGAGACGAAGGTATTTGTGATTACTTTTATATCTTGCCTATCGGAGATATCAATCTCAAGCCAATCATTACGATTGTACTCAATACGATAGAAACAACAAGATCAAATCACACAACTACAAGAAAGTAGTATCGGCCTGGCTTCACAATCCCAATGAAGTCTTCAAGTCGTTAACCTATAGGGTCTCGGTAGAAACCTAAGGTTAAAGGAGAATCGACTCTAGCTTATATAACTAGTATCACACAGGAGGTGTGGGGATTAGGTTTCCCAGTTGCTAGAGTTCTCCCTTATATAGTCTTTAAAATCAGGGTTTGCAATCAATGTTAGCTTAGTAACAAAGCATTCAATATTCACCGTTAGATGAAAACCTGATTAGATTCAAGCTAATATCTTTCAACCGTTAGATCGAAAACTTAGCTTGTTACACACAAATGAAATGCACGTTTTTAGGTTTGTGTAACCGTACCCAAACATGTACATTTGTTGGTTCAAAAATAGTTAACCAAATGGTTAGCCATATGAGCACTTTCATATTAACCATATTCTTCTTCACCATAACTAGTTCAAATGACTCAAATGAACTAGTTAGAGAGTTGTTCGATTGCTTATATATTATATAATTATACAAGACACAATCGAAGCAAAAACGATTTGATTCGCTCGAATCGATTCATGAACTTTATAGTCATTGTTTGCAAACTTGCATTCCTTAGTTAATATGAGTATAAGTTCACGAATAATCGTTTTAAGATAATAACCAACCTAAGTACGCGGACTAGGTACGCGGACTTAAGTACCCGGAATAAGTTTGTAACAAGTTTACAAACTCCAGCAGATTTTCTCGGGAAGAGAACCTCCGACAGTACGCGGACTGGGTTCGCAGACTCTTGTTCCGGTTTCCTGAGCAGCAAAGTACATAGACTTCGGTTCAAGGAATAAGGACTTATACATGTATGTGTTTCCACACAATGCTTATATCCAACAATGGTTATATAATCTAAACTCTCATTTCAATCATTGAAACATTCTTAGAGGACATTATATAGTTGTTATTCACAAACTATTTTTCGTCAAAGCCATTTTCAAGTAATTGAAACATAACATGACTTTCGTCACTAGGTAAAGATGAACTTGGTCAAAGCAAAAGCTTACCAACACATATTTCATAAAAAAGATAAGCGAGATAAACTTGGCTCGAAATAGCAAATGTGTATAATCAAAGTCTATATAACAAAACGATTTTTGTCTCAAGATAAGAGATAGAGTAGATATACTTTTGAGTGATAGATAAGTTCAAGTCTCCACATACCTTTTAGTCGATGAAGTTCCACCAGTTCCTTTAGTAGTTCTTCGTCTTGTATGATGATCGCCATGGAGTTCTTGAGCTCAACTACACTTTCTATCTTAGTCCGAGACTTAGCTATAGTAGACTAGAAATCAAGACTTATAGTTTTGATCACTAACATTGACAAACATGCTTGAGATAGCAACTCATGCGAGTTCGACCGAGCAGTGCTCTAACAATAAGAATGATAAGGTAGTTTCATCTATAAATATAGGATGTCTTGACTTCATACTTCTCTGACCTGTTTACTGATTGTTCTTCTCATTCTGATGAAGAAATCTTCTTTCATATCCATCCTTGCATCTCACCAGAAGACAACATCGCATTAACTTAATTCCCTTCACCTGAAGAGATTTGGGAGGTGGTAAAAAAACTAAAACCAAATAAGGCTCCATGTCCAGATGGATTCCCGGTTAGTTTCTTTAAACATAACTGAGAGATATTAGGTCAACAATTAGTGGCTGTAATACAAGATTTCCTTAAAAACATACAGCTTCATAGTAAGTTGAATAAAACCTTCTTATTCTTAATTCCAAAAATTAAATCCTAACTCTTCAACAGATTATAAACCAATTGGCATGTACAATACACCTTACAGTAATAGCTAAACTCATGGCTAATAGGTTCAAAAAATCTCTTGAAAAAATCATATCACCTCTTCAGTCAGCTTTTCTATCTTCTAGGCAGATTTCTGACAACATAAAATTGTGCACTCCATGAAGAAAAGCAAAAAGAAAACTGGATATATAGGTCTAAGATTGACATGTGAAAGGCTTTTGACAAGGTCAACTGGAAATTCCTTATCCAAACTCTAAAATCTTTTGGGATCACGGAGGAATGGTGTGCACTAATCGTTCCATGCATCTCCATTCCTCGCCAGTCTCACGTCTTCTTTATGTTTTGCCTCGTTATTCATTGCGTTGTTTATTTTAGCTCCTGCGACTCCCTCGCGACGCCGTCGTTCATTAATCCCGCGAGCCTTGTATGTTGCGATATTATGATCCTACATCTTGCCTCTTTTTTTCTTGAATATTGCTTGAAGAGCGATTTAAAGGAAAAATTCATTGTTGTCATATTCCTTGGTTTCAATTGGTGAAGGAACGAGCAAAAGAATACTTTCTTTGAAAAGTACGTACTTGCCTCTATTCTTTTGCAAAGTTCCGAAGCTTCTTTGAGATATATGGGAAGTATCGTCTCCTATCTCTCCTCATATTTCTTCTGCGAGGGGAAGAGTATCATGAGATTTTTACAATATTGTTTCCGCGACTGCTTATCTTTATCTGTTTCAGTTTTGTACTTTTATACGGATTTTGATTATTAATGTCTTTTCTTGACACGTTTCTTTCAACCGCTTATTCTTGACCATTCATGTTCCTTCGCATTAAATGACCTCGTTTTTCTCGAGGATCTTTTTTCCCTATATATAGTTTTCTTTTCCCCTCCTTTTCATTCTTTAGTTTCTCTCTGCAACTTTTCTTTGACTCTCTCCTTCCGCAATTTGCGCTCCCGCCACTGCAAATCTTTTCTTCATCATTTCTAGCGCTGATCTTAATCTCCAATCTCCCATCCATTCCCATACTGATAAATGGCTGTCATCAGTCGTGCATACAAAGCTTCTTTTGAAGAAGTTCAACAAAAGTTGCTTGAGAAGGGTTTTACTCTATCAACCATTCTCGATCAAGAACCTTCATCTATTCTTTCGCAAAGCCGTTTTTACAAAATCAATGTGATGATCAAAAGATTATAGTCTCGCTAGGTCGATTCTCGCGGGACTTCCCATTCCCTTGTACAATCCTGAGATGCCTCTATTTTATGAAATCTTGGCCCATGAAAAATTCTCTCGGAAATTTATCAATTAAGTGGCGATTGTATTCGCTCGATGCTTGAGTTCGCGAACCGCGGTGCAGGCAAAGGATCTTTATACCCTAACTCGCGAAATCCCAAATTCGCAGACTTGGAAATAGGCGTGGGGAGAAATACACTGTGGAAAATTTTTTTCGAAAATTACTCGATGATAACTATGGTGAATGCGAAATCTGGGGGGCGTTCGCTGAAGAAAAAGGATAATGTCTCTCAAGATAAATTACTAATGCAAGACATTGATTGGCACCCGTGCAATAATACCTCTCCTCGTCATTCCAAAGATGAGAAATGGTGGGTCGTACCCTTGATCTTAAATGGTCCTTACATCGCGGGCTCGCATATTCTTCCCGCAAATCTCAGATATCATCCTTTGGGAATTCAAATGGCACGAGAAGAAGAAAGAGGTATGTTTCCGACTTCAAATTTTGCTTTCGCAACTTTCTTTCTATAATTCTTGAGTTTGTGAAATCTTTCGAGATAGCCAGGTTGAGAAGAAGCTTCATCCATTGTTGTACTCCCCTAGCTTCTCTTTGTCTACTAAACAATGGTAATCCTTGTAAAGACTTTAAACTATCTAGGGAAATTAGACAAGGGGATCTATTATCCCTTTACCTTTTTATCCTATGTATGAAAGTTTTTTCGCGTCTGTTAAGTCATCTAGAATCTAAGAAAAAAGTACAAGAGATTAAACTAACAACAAAACCAACTCTCGTTTCACATCTCTTGTATGCTGATGATTTACTTTTGTTTACCAAAGCTGATTTAGGTAGCTGTAAAAACTTGTTAGAGGCCATTCAGCAACCAGTTGTTTTCGCAGCCTCTTATCCCTTATACCTATAGGGTTTATGGTTACAAGGCTGCACCCTAAGTGGAGTTTTCTTCGGCGAGTGCAACATATGCCAAGACTTGCCAAGAATGGCCAGGGTAGGTTCATCCATCCTGGCACTCTGGCTCAACCGTGTACCCCGCGCCTTGAGCATACATGACTCCTTCGGTCGCCCAACCAGGGTATAACCTACATATATAGTTGGGAATCCAAGGTACCTCCTCCGGATAGGCTTTCATGGGCCCCAAATTTCCATGTTTAGCAAATCATTTCTCGCCAACCCTTTGTTTCAACCCGAATACATCTTCAATACCTGGTCGTGAAGAGTTGTTACTTATGTATGCTCCCAGGAATGTGGCTTGTAAATGATTGAATGATGTGATTGTGTTCCTTGGTAGTCCCTCAAACCATTTTAGTGCTTCTCCAATTAGGCTTGATGCGAAATACTTGCACACGATTTCACTGGTTCTCTTAAGATTTGTTCATTTGCCTCGAACTTGATTCTACCTTTTTAGCTCTGCTTCTCTCCTTCTTCGCTCGTGCTTTCTTGTTCGTTATTTTCTTCTCTCCTTTCCTGACGCTCTTCTTCGTTTCTTTCTTCACCCGCACGCCATTATATCGGTTTGTTCTCTCTTCTTGGTTGTCTCTCAGCTCTCATCTGCGCCCTCTCATATTCTTCATTAATATTTCTATTAGTACGATTTTGTTCCCTTCTTCTTTCGCGGTTATCATGGTTATTTTGCCGGATTGCCTCCTCCATCTCTTGATTTTCCATTTCTTCTCTTAGCCTTTCTCTCTCGCGAGCTAGCCGCGCTTGTTCAATGTAGTGTCTCTCAATGTCATCCTCGATCTCTCGGTTTCTTCTCGCTTCTTCTCTCCGTGCAAGATTATTCTCCCTTCAAAGATTATTTTTTCTTTTCTCTGTTAATCCAAATTCCTTCCAATTTCTACGTCAATCTCTGCAAGCGCATATGTAGTAGCAAGATTTCCTACACTACACCCCTTACTCGATTTTGATTAATTAACCCATTGGAAGATGTAAGATCAAGAACATTTATTGATTGAATAAAAAGTTGCCTAACAATTCCAAAAGATCTCTCTCCCCTTACAGACTCATTTAAAACATCAAGGCATAATTTGTAGCCTAATGAAGAAAAAAAAAAGATCAACATAAAATTGCCCATTCGGATGTTTAGCAAATCATTTCACGATTCGAATTATTTTTTTAATAAAAAGTTCACAAAAACATCAAGGCATATGCCACCTTGTTTGCTTTTCTAGAAGGGAAGAAACTCTGCCACTATAGTTTACTGGAATGATCAGGCACCTATGTTTTTCGTTCCTACAATAGCTTTTGACACTGTCAAAGTTTATGATATATGTAGTTTATGTAACACCAACTCTGATTTAGTTACAGTTGATGTTAATCCAAATGATTTAGTCATCGGAAGAGCAACTCAGCCTGAGTTTGCCTCAAATGAGATTGAATCCGTAGATTAACGGATTCTACCAATAAAATATTTCCTATTTTAAAAAAAAAAAAATTCCAAAGGCAATTACTAATCACGGGTGATGGCCCTGGTTATGGTTTGCTTCAACATAGATTTGTTACTCTCCCCCTTAAATATGGTGGTTTGGGCACTTACTCTATGTCCGACACACGCAATTACTGCTACCTTGCCTCCTGCCTTCAGACTTTTGCCTTGCAGAGATCCATTTTACGTCATTCAGGTATTGATCCTGTTGGTTCTTGTTTTACTACTGCTTTACACGACTTCAACACAGTGTGTAGTGCCGCCGTACCTCTTCCAGGTTTAGAAGAAGTTGCACATGTCCACTCTATGAGTTCCCTCGCAACTATTTACTTTGATACCGTGGCTATGTCGGTGCCTACCAGCTTCACCATGACAGAGCGTGATAAGGTTTTATGGCAGTGTAATCGGGTACAACATGCTCAAGACTATTTGCTGGCGGTCCCCATTGAAGGCTTGGGTCAGAAAATTGGTCCACGACACTTCAGTGCAATTCTCAAATATAGGTTGGGAATTCCTTTTTTTGAGGAGGATGGGGTTTGTCCTAGTTGCTCGGCGGAGATGGACAAATTTGGAGACCATGCTGTGCATTGCAAAAGTGACCTTGGTCTGAAGTTCAGGCATGACCTCATTCGTGATACTTTTGCTGATACATGTTATCGAGTGGGTGTCCCGGCGAGGAAAGAGGTAGATCTTGGTTTTCTCTCAGATAATGGCACCAGTTGGTAGGCCTCGGAATGTGTATATTTTATGGCCTACGGTGATAACCGCAAGTGCACGGCGTCTATCGGAGACGCGGCAAGTACGGGTCGATCCACAGAGACTTGTGGTGCTCTTGTATGATCTAAGGCTTGCTCTAGACTGAATTCAGGTGATAATGTAACACAATTGTTGTTTTGTTGCCGATACGGCTGATTTTGAACTGAAGTGAACCTAAACTAAGGTATAGACAGTGACAAAAAGGGCTTGCTAGGTCTTCAAATCCACCTCTGAATTCCTACTATGTGCTCAACTAGTTGAGTGTCTTGTTCCTATGCCAGGTAAGTATAAAGTGTCAATTTTTACCACCTATTTAGGAGTTTCTCCTAGTGATAACTCAAATAACAGCTAAGGCACTAATCCTAAGTACTAGTTGTCTAATTAAGCACAACTAGTCAGGGGAATTAGTATTAAAAATAGAAGCAAGAGCTGAAACACTCTCAACTCAGTATTAACCTAACTACAGTGCATCCATGGCATTGGCATGCACTGTGAGAGAAAAGGGTTGAGGTGTTAAAATTGAAGCTATCTTGTCAATTAAGCACTCAAGAACAACTTAACACAGTTAAACACAATTGGGAATTAGGGTTTCATTGAAACTCCAACAACTAAATTAAAACATTAAAACTGCAAATAACAGCAATTAAATCTACAAGGATACACTGGCTAATCCAGGCATACCTCAAATCGTCTTATCCCTCTTCTATTTATACATGCACACATATCCCAAAATACAAACCCTAATTCAATTAAAAATAGAAATTAAATGAAAAATAAATCGAACCCATACTCTGAATCCGCTCTCTCTCTTGTCACTTCGTCTTTTGATTGATGTTTGCTTCTTCTCTTCCATCTGTGAACCCTAACCCTAACCTAATTCCTTTTATTTCTCACTTAGATTCTAGGGGTAGAAGCTAAGAGTGAAATAGAAGCAAGTAGGAGGTGATGGCGACTGTTGCAGTGGGTGGCTGTGGCAGGAGATGGAGAGGGTGGTGGTTCTGCAGAGTTGGTCGGGGAATGGGTTTTGCAGAGGTGAAGATGGAAGAAGAAAGAGAAGGTGAAGATGAAATGGTTAGGTCGATGGAGGGGTATAGGGGTATGCAATTTTGGTGTGAGGCGGGTGTAGCGACGGACGATGAGGAGGCTTCAGCGAGCGTAGGATCTAGCTAGACGCGATCTGAATGGCTGAGGATATAAGCTGGTGATTCTGCTGTTGAGCGAGAGCATCAATCATTGATGTGCTAGGCGGAGCGACCGTTGGATGTAGCTGAGGGAGATCTCAATGGCTCAGAGTGAGCGGGCTCGGATCCGGGTCATGGGTAGCTCTAGCCCAAGTCTTCCTTGTTGGGTTGCAACTGATTTGCGCGCGGGCTTTGGCTATCTGCTCCATAGATAATCGACTCCAATTCTTCGCTCTTTAGCTCCTCAGTTTCTCCGGACTTTATTTATTACCTAAAAACACAAAATTAATTAATACAAATATTTATTCTTGAAAACAAAGAAAACACGAGAATGGGGATAATATCGATTTCTAAGCGCAAAAGATGAGTAAAATGCCAATAAAAAGGTGTATAAATATGCACTATTTGGCAACTCATCAAATACCCCCAAACCTGAATTTTACTTGTCCTCAAGTGAAACAGAAATTAAGAAATCCTAACTATACCCCTGTCGCAGTCTCTCGAATGCATTTAGCGTATGCACTAAGCCTTTAAACCCCTAGGTGTCCCTAGTGGACGAGTTGTAGTCTCGTGAGGGTTTACCAGAGGTGTACCCACAAAACCTTCTCCAACTTCGAGTGTAAAAGAGTCTCAAGCATCCAAGGAGCTATGAGGACATAGAGTTTCTGCATGCTAGTAACGAAGTTAGAACTACCAAAGAACGCATTCTCATCCTTAAGTCTTTGAGCGAGAAGTAACCATACCATATGAAAGAATTCGGATTCGATTGTGATCATAAGTCTCAACTTCTGCCTCACCATTAGGGTTTTATGATAATTGCACTCAAAAAGATCGCTTTTTTAGTCTCTCATGTGTGCAGGCGGGAATAAAGAGAGAAATCCCGCACACGTTGTAGGTAAGAAGGATAACCTTCGAAATAAAATCTGGAGACTCCACGAGGTGTGGACAAAAAGAATCTTTTCGATGATCTCTAAGAAAGGAAATCAACCATTAGCAAGGGGTGGGAGTACTCACTCACTTCTCACCCGATCGGCAATTAATATCACTCTCTCATAAGAACCATAGAAACGTCTTCAATCTTCGGTCTTTGGTCTTCAATTGTTGATGACGAACTTCTAAACTTCACAAAACTTGACAATTTTTAACTTTTCTACTCAAATTCCTTGTTGTTTGGATTTTTCTTTTTAAATTCTTCTTTACCATGGTGGTAGCAAAAATAAACTACAATATTTTTTTGATTTTTGATTTTTTTGATTTTTGATTTTTTTTTTTTTTTTTTGACTTACAAAAAGTGAAAATAAAAATACAAATAATGAAATAACTAACTCCATGGACAAAGGACTTTATCACTCAATTTTTCCACAACTTTTATTGTCTTGATTTTATAAATTTTATTAATTCTCATCCTATTTTCTTTTCTTTTTCTTTGTTGCACGTAAACCTTGGACTATATCAATTTTTCTTTCAATATTCTGATGACGCTCCGTTTGTTGACGATGATGTGTTTCTATGGGTCTTGCTGATTGAGAGAGAGAGAGATGCTAACTGCAAATCGGTATTTAGAAGGAGTTTTCATCTTTAGACGTCACCCTCATGATTGACAAAAACTAGCACTCAAGAGATCAAAAGTAGTGCTTGAAAATGGTGCGAAGTTGGGTAGCTCACCATTCCTACCCGAATTGACGTATGGTGACACACACTCTAACATCTTTTCTAGAAAGTTGCAAAAATTGAAGGTTGGTGCCTCACTTGATGTAAAATGGGTAGTCTCCACTATGGGTGATCACAATTCTACTACCGAATATCTAAACAACACCTAATTCGCTCTCCGGTATGGTTAAATCCAACTTTAACGCTCTAATCAACTAAGGAACCCGATTGTGTTCTCCGGTACTTCTAACTTCTGTTATTTCGGTCAGAAAAATTCTCTATGTAAACATAGCTAGAAGCATGCTAGTGACTCTAAAATCTCTAAAAGTTGGAGGTTTTTACAAAAAGAGTTTTTAATTTTTTTTTTTTTTTTTTTGAAAATAAAAGGTAAAATAAAAGACTAAAAACTCTAAATGCAAATGCACC
Source organism: Papaver armeniacum (assembly GCA_023531295.1). Taxonomy (NCBI): domain Eukaryota; kingdom Viridiplantae; phylum Streptophyta; class Magnoliopsida; order Ranunculales; family Papaveraceae; genus Papaver; species Papaver armeniacum. The sequence goes on along the minus strand of JAJJWW010014051.1, from coordinate 46,520 downwards.
CCCAAACCTAAATCGAACATTGTCCTCAATGTGTCAACAGATAGGAAAAATTTTAAACAGTCACATACCATGAGAACTATGCTGATAAGAGAAAAGGGAAGAGATTACCGGTATGTCGGCGGGAGCAAGGTTGAGCTTCATTAGTCAAGGCTAGAATCCAACATTCTCAGTAGAGATCATATCGGATTAGCACAATAAATGCGCAAGAAGACTCAACCGATTCAAGAAAAGAAAAATTTAACAAGTCCTACTGGATATATACAATGAAAATTCACCATAAACCAACAGATAAAGAGTTGAGGATCAACCCAATAGAAAATATATACACACATTAATAGCCTTACACAAATATAATATGATAGTGCAAGTAAGACTGTGTATGTGAATGAGTTTCCCCCAAACCCTAAACTTATGAACGGGTGTGTTTGGGAGCACAAAATCTTGCAATTTTAACGGTACATCATGCAAAAGGTCTAACTCAAAATGAGTTTTGCTAAGAACAGAACAGACATACACATACCAACCGTGGTTCCCTAAAGGTGTTATACTTTGATGCAAAGTAGTCCAAGAGGACTTGGGAAGCACAAAGCTCTAGGCCTAGATTAGGCATTTTTAGAAAAGTTGGTTTTGCAATTTTGTTACAAACTACACCTAGGTTTGGTGGAGGAGTTTCAATTTGTGACTCAGGAGAGAGGTTAGGTACATCTAGGTTGTTTTTATTTTTAAAATCATTTGTACCATCACACACTTTCCTAAAGTCAAAAGAGGGTAAATCATGTTCATTTTCACAGGATAATTGCACAGGTTCCACATCATCATCACATATATGAATATTAGAAGAAGCATCATTCATGGGGTTCACAGAAGAGACACTTAATGTCTCTGAACCTAAAGATTCTACTACATTTTCAAAATACACATGCTCTTCATATTCATCATCATCATCATAGCAAAAATTCATCTCTACATTCAAAATTGTAGTATTTTTAGTGTACTCATCTACCTCTAGATTAGGTTCATATTCAATGTTAGTTGCATGAGTAAGACTAGAAACACTATTTTCAATCATATCATTTTGTAACTCAATTAGGTTCCTTTGAAGAATCATTTTGAGTTGTTCTATTGAAGGAGAGTCTTCACTAGTGGGTATGCATTCCTCATATGGATATTCATTGTATGGTTGTGCATGAGGTTCACTAGAGAAGGGAAATTCAGACATGTTGCTATGTGGATGGTCATGCATTGCATTCATTTCAAGCCTAGCATTTTGCTCCATGAGCGTTTCCATTATTGATTGCAAACTAGGAGTTGGGGGAGTATAAAATTGTTCATCTCCCCACTGTGGTGAATGATGCATGTGTGCAGGTTGATTATGGTCCCAATAGTTGCCAAAGATAGTCACTTCTAGACACTTCGTACATTGGATTATCATGGTTTTCCCTAGACTGTCTAAAATTATGCAAAATATAACAGTTCTCAGCAGGGTGGTCTAAGTTACCACATAAGGTACATGCATAAATTTCATATTGCCTAGAGGAATTAGATTTGACAGATTGCCTTTCTAAAGCAGATAATCGAGCTTCTAATTGATCTAAAAGTGATGACTGGGTATGAGAAAAGTGTTCATTTTCAACCTGTGGTGGATGATGTATGTGATCATAATGATTAGGGTATGTGAGGTCAGGGCCCTGAGAAGGCTCATAAAAATCCCTAAAATCACTATGGTATGTGGGGGGTTCATCCTGTGAAGCGTGCCCGTAAGCAAGCTCTCTAAGGGATTTGTTTCCATCCCCAGATGCAGACCAAAATCCTGACATGATTTATCAACTCAAATTGAACTCAAAGTCTAGTTTGGTTTATGTGGGTTTTGTTTGGTTTAAATGGGTTTCATTTGGTTTGCTTGGAATTTGGTTTGTTTGGGCTTTGTTGTTTGGTTTTTGTGGGAAGCCCAGTAGTTGTGTGCAACGCCCAGGTTGTGTAGAAACACAACCCAAAGGTTATGGGAAGTGGGCTTAGTTATGTGCACAGCCCAACAGATGTAGGCTCAGTTTGTTTGCAAACTGAGTGTGTTGAGGTTGGGCTTGGCAGGTTCACAGCCCAGATGATGTTAAACAGCCCAGCAGTATGGCTTGGTTTATTATGGGCTGGCTTGTGAGAAGAGCCCAGGTTGGGTAGCTGCACAACCTAGGTTGTTTGTAAAGCTCAGTGGTTGCTTGGGCTGGTTTGGTTTAAGTGGGCTTTAGCTTTAGTGCAAACGCACAGCCCAGTGGTCAGGCCAGGCATAGAGTGTGTAGCACAGCATAATTTAGATTGGCAAGCTTTCTCAACATAGGTTTGAGTGCATTCACAGCACAGCACAGCAAGAATAGCACTCAAACAACCAAATGTTGCACTGATTATCCAAGGTGCGCAAGAAACTCACAAACAATTGTATGAGGTGCTCAAGGTGCAGCATATGCAAGTTTTTGTGCGTGACATACAATTGAAATGTTAATGCACTCTCAGATGCTCAACAATCACTCAAATAGTTCACGGTCAGCACAGATTATATGGATGCACAAGAAAACAGGCAATGGTTTGTATAAGCTCAGATGCTCTGAGTTCACAGGTGCACAAATACTTGCAGAGTTTGAGAGGTTCAAGCTTTCAGCAGGTCAACTTGCTAATCAAGATCTATCAGCCAAGGCAAGGCAGCAACAGGGGCTGCGAGGTTATCAGCACAAGTATAACTTAGCTATTTTGCACAACAAGAGTCTAAGTGCATTCACAGCTTAGCACAGCAAGTGAGAGCTTATGCACAGGTTCAACAAGAAACACCCACAGGGTTATGCTCAGGCCTTGGGTGCACAGGTTGCAGATGTCAACAGGGTCAGTTGACCCTTCTGTTCACAAATTTGTGCACCACAACTTGCAGGGCAGCTAGTCTATGGTTCACAGATCATACATTTATCAATCACAGAGCAGAGTTAGAGAATGATACTAACTTGCTTTAGCCACAGTGGCTGTGCTCAGCTCCTTGTCTCACCCTGGGGTTGGCTCAGCTTAATAGTTTGCACAGCAGCACAGCAGTACAGCAGCTTAGCTTGTACCTGTTAGCTCGACAGAAGGATTTAGTTCTTTGGACTGACAGGGGATTAAGAAGAATAGTTTGGACTGTCACAGGGGCTTGAAGAGTTACACTAACACTAATCTACAAGGCAATGAAGCTTATAACTCAGATCAAAAAGCAAGATGCAGGGTGTACAATAGAATGCAAAAACAGATGGTTATAAAAGATACAAGAAATAAACAAGTTACAGCTATAATGCAGGGAAACAAAAAATTATGCTTACTAAGATGCAAATGCATATATACAGGGGTAGTAAAGAAAAGCAGTGAAGCGAGCCAATGAACACAGGGCACGCGCCAAGTCCCCGGCAACGGCGCCAAAAACTTGGTAGGCCTCGGAATGTGTATATTTTATGGCCTACGGTGATAACCGCAAGTGCACGGCGTCTATCGGAGACGCGGCAAGTACTGGTCGATCCACAGAGACTTGTGGTGCTCTTGTATGATCTAAGGCTTGCTCTAGACTGAATTCAGGTGATAATGTAACACAATTGTTGTTTTGTTGCCGATACTGGCTGATTTTGAACTCAAGTGAACCTAAACTAAGGTATAGACAAAGTGACAAAAAGGGCTTGCTAGGTCTTCAAATCCACCTCCGAATTCCTACTATGTGCTCAACTAGTTGAGTGTCTTGTTCCTATGCCGTAAGTATAAAGTGTCAATTTTTACCACCTATTTAGGGAGTTTCTCCTAGTGATAACTCAAATAACAGCTAAGGCACTAATCCTAAGTACTAGTTGTCTAATTAAGCACAACTAGTCAGGGGAATTAGTATTAAAAATAGAAGCAAGAGCTGAAACACTCTCAACTCAAGTATTAACCTAACTACGGTGCATCCATGGCATTGGCATGCACTTTGTGAGAGAAAAGGGTTGAGGTGTTAAAATTGAAGCTATCTTGTCAATTAAGCACTCAAGAACAACTTAACACAGTTAAACACAATTGGGAATTAGGGTTTCATTGAAACCCCAACAACTAAATTAAAACATTAAAACTGCAAATAACAGCAATTAAATCTACAAGGATACACTGGCTAATCCAGGCATACCTCAAATCGTCTTATCCCTCTTCTATTTATACATGCACACATATCCCAAAATACAAACCCTAATTCAATTAAAAATAGAAATTAAATGAAAAATAAATCGAACCCATACTCTGAATCCGCTCTCTCTCTTGTCACTTCGTCTTTTGATTGATGTTTGCTTCTTCTCTTCCATCTGTGAACCCTAACCCTAACCTAATTCCTTTTATTTCTCACTTAGCTTCTAGGGGTAGAAGCTATGAGTGAAATAGAAGCAAGTAGGAGGTGATGGCGATCATTGCGGTGGGTGGTCATGGCGGGAGATGGAGAGGGTGGTGGTTCTGCAGAGTTGGTCGGGGAATGGGTTTTGCAGAGGTGAAGAGGGAAGAAGAAAGAGAAGGTGAAGATGAAATGGTTAGGTCGATGGAGGGGTATAGGGGTATGCAATTTTGGTGTGAGGCGGGTGTAGCGACGGACGATGAGGAGGCTTCAGCGAGCGTAGGATCTAGCTAGACGCGATCCGAATGGGCCGAGGATATAAGCCGGTGATTCTGCTTGTTGAGCGAGAGCATCAATCATTGATGTGCTAGGCGGAGCGACCGTTGGATGTAGCTGAGGGAGATCTCAATGGCTCAGAGTGAGCGGGCTCGGATCCGGGTCATGGGTAGCTCTAGCCCAAGTCTTCCTTGTTGGGTTGCAACTGATTTGCGCGCGGGCTTTGGCTATCTGCTCCATAGATAATCGACTCCAATTCTTCGCTCTTTAGCTCCTCAGTTTCTCCGGACTTTATTTATTACCTAAAAACACAAAATTAATTAATACAAATATTTATTCTTGAAAACAAAGAAAACACAGAATCTGGGATAATATATGATTTCTAAGCGCAAAAGATGAGTAAAATGCCAATAAAAAGGTGTATAAATATGCACTATTTGGCACTCATCACCAGTCTAAAACCGGCAGATGTTTTGGTTTTAAATTGGGATAGTGGTCGTGATGTTTGCTTTGATGTCATGGTCGTTTCACCTTTCACAGGTAACGGAGTTCGTTCCTTTGTTCCGGGTCAAGCCATTGACAAAGCTGTCTCACGCAAACGTAAGAAGTATCTGGAAAAGTGTGTTGCTCAAGGGTTCGGTTTTGGGACCTTAGACTTTACCACTCTCGGTGGGCTTGGGGATGAAACCATCGACTTTCTTAAGAGATTGCGTAATTTTTCGGCTAGTCATGATGTTAATGTTAGAGTTGGAAATTTTCTTTTCCATAGGATAGGGGTGGCGCTTCAGAGAGGGATTGGTACACAACTTGTCTCCCGTGTGCCAACTAATTTCTTGAAAGAGCCAGAATCAAATTTGTAATTTTAATTCTAAAGGCAATTGATTTTTTTTTTTTTTTTTTTTAATATACTACATATGGGCCACATATTCAGTGGTTGTGCCACGTATCTATACTGTTGGAACAATTGCTGAATTATGCCTGCAAAATAATCACAAAAACAAACAAAACATTGTTATGGCTGAGTCGCGGACTAGGTCGCTTTCTTTAAGACGTTTCGTGGCTCTGTCCAAGATTGTGCAAGCAGTTCTTCAATGTCGCGTCGTCCCCCCAGATAAAACAGTCGAGTTCAATCTCTTACACAATCACTCTTGCACGATGAGAGGATGTGAAACTTCTACACTTCATTCTTGCTCAGAAACACTTTTTAGAAAAATCAAGGATGATCACACACTTGTTTTTCTTTCTCACAAAAAATCATTTTCTAATAGAAAACTGTCACATAAGAAAAAAAAGGGTTCTACAAGTCTCCCAATTCTTTACATCAAAAAACTAAAACATTAAAGAACATTCATCTCTTTTTTTTTTTGTTTTTCCAACCAAAATTCTGATTTATAGCCAAGAGTTTCAAAACATTTAAAATGTTATTAAAAGTGTTATTATGGTAGAGTTAACACCATTAAAAACCAGAAATATGTAACGGTCAAAATTAATGTTAACAAAATTAATTTTTTTCATTTAAGAAACTTAAATGCTATTAAAAACTTTCTTTTTATTTATTGGGAAATAAATTTATGTTTTAAATATATATTCCCAACAATCCCCCACTTATATTTTTAAAACATTGAGCAAGAACGTACAGAGTTGTGCATAAGCAAAGGTGTCTGGCGACTTGAACCTTTACGTAGTGTTAATAAGCTCTCTTAAAATCTGACCATAGAGTGAACATAAGTCTTGAACTCTAGGAGATAAAAATATTACTCAACACACACGACTATACTAGTGTAAAGTCTAAAGCCAGCACATTACGGCCCTGACCTTGTATCCCAGTTTAATGAATGATCTAGAGAACTGCCCATATTCTCATAGAAAGTGGCCACAATTTCACATTCATATAGGTGAGTCTATCAAGAGTACTCTTGAATGTACCCCACTCTAAATAGAGATATAAACATCATTAAGAGTTTAAAATTTTTTTTAAAAAAAAAAAATTAAACTCAACCTTTACTCGTTTCAGGATGTCATGCCGTGGGATGAATTCTTCAAAAGCATGATTCTCGCATCTCCATATCACCTATGACTTCATCTAGTCCCTTTGAACCTATTTCTAGGTTGGGTATCCATCATAGATGACTCAATCTCAATAGGCATCAACCTCATCCCTAAGATGTATTCACATCTTCTTATCAATCCTTTCGTCAAAGGACTAATGGAAACTCGTTTCAGACACTATATAATCCATATTCTCATAAAATCAACTCTTATAGTTGTCGTTACATTCTCAATTCATGCAATAGCCGCGGTACTATCACATTGGATTAATACGTCTGTTCCTCTATTTATTAGAGGATCGAATCGTTCCATCCCTTAAAGGATTCAACTGAAAGGATGTCCAATCAGCTTCGCAATATCCTTAAAGGATTGCGGTAACCATTTAGATAGTGTATTTCTAGGCGTAAGATGTGTTTGAAACACCTCATAACCTTCTCAATATTTTACCAATTTTCCATACTAGGATTGGTAAATCTGAATATAAAACCCCCACTATGGAAGCAATATATTACACCCCCACTACAAAAAATACTTATATATATATAATCAATCACGTAGCAAAGAAGCATACTGAGCTACCATACTCATGTCTAGTGCAATCACACACAATCTCAAAATCATTAGCACTAAACCAAATGAGTGAAAACTTATTTACAGTAAGACTATATATATTTCTGTCTCTTTTAAAAATTCTATTTTCATTGAAATGAAAATTGATCCAAAGAAAGAAAAAATTCGTTTCAAAAATATACACCATCTTCACTCAAGTCTTTCATGTCAAATAGCAAACTAAGCATGTTCTCAATTTCATTTTCATCCTATAAGTTAGAATAAAAATTCAACAAATCACTTATGCATACAAAACAAATAGTATTGTGCATTTCACTTTCATCAATTCTGAAATCATTCGAATGAATCAAGTAAAAAATTTATATTTTATAAATTGTTTTAAAGTTGTTTTCAGAATATAAAGGATAACTTATCTAACTTATATGATTTCTTTTATTGTAGAAACTACACAGTTTTCCATGCTTGGTTTACATAGATTCTCATCCTTAACTTACACAAAAGTATATATTTCTACTTATGACTATAACAAATCATACATTGTAGAAACAACATCAACAAAACAAGCATGTAAGTTATTTAGCGACATGAATGTAAGAGTCAACAATTTTCTGTTTGCTTGTCTAAAAACAATAGGCTCATAAAAACTTTTTTCCAAAGATTTAATAGTTTAAAGAACAAAGTTACTTTCTATAAGAAGTTATCTTTCAAATTATAAGCAACAAAATATTCATGACTAAAATTTAGTCTCACTATATATGCTTTTCTAGGTTCATTCTTAGTGAATTACTTGTCACCTTCATTTTTCTAGTTCCTCTAATTTAAATCAAATGTGTTAAAGCATAGGATATGGAACCCCCACTATTTTTTTGACTCAAACAAGAATTTCAAAACAATATCCAAAGATCCCAAAAATTGTGAAAAACTAATAAACCAATGATCTAAACCCAAAACGTTTTGCACAATATAGAGAAAAATTCAAACAATTTTCTTGAAAGCAACATTGCCTAATATTCACTACTCAAAAATCATATTTGATATCAAGACAAGTTACTCGAAGCATCTTTATAAAATTTTCAAAGACTTTATTTCATCCAATACCATTGCAAATTACGTAAGATTTGAAAATGTACATGCTTTTATGAGTTAGGTAAGATTATTACATACATGTTACTCAAAAATTCACCAAGTTCATAAGAAAATATAACATGCTCATATTCATCACTAACTCATTGATTTCTTAAAAGCATGACAAAATCTCATAAATTCAAATATTCAAAATTCAATTCATGTTATGATAAAATTGCAATATTATGCTCAAACATTTTATCCATAACATATCATTTGTAGTAGTGCAATGATCAAATTCAACAAATTTCTTATCTCACTCTTGTTTATGATAAGATATGAGCATCTTGTTATTAACAAGATGAACATCTTGGAACCTAGATACATCTTTAACAGGATTGTTCTACCCAAAGTAATCTTTTAGGCTATACCAATACCGAAAATCCTAGTGATGTGAGTATATCTCAACTCCACTGTCTTTCAAAACGATTTGGTTCAACTTTTGAACCATAACCTATCAAAACAAATATGGTGTAAAACACCAATCTATATCAACCTCTCACCGTATCCATAGTTCACATTAACTAAGCTTGAAAAGCGTTGTTAATAACATTTGATATCCTTGCAATGCCGTGCAAGAATAACAAATAATCTCATAATCAATATTATGTTCATTTCTTGGTGAGAGTTGATATTCACATTTGTTTTGACTAGGTTTCTAATTATTTCGGTTTTGGGTTCGTATAAAATTCCATCTCATAAGTTCAAAACTTATATGAGTCACATGTTTATTGTCATACACAATAATTCTCAATATCTTGTTTCCGTAAAATTTATTCTAAGATTAAACAATCAACTTATTCAATTTAGAATGCCATTATTTGATCACTGCAATAACTATAAATAGTTCATCAAACATACCTCAATTGCTTTTAAAGCTAAATTGGTTATAAACCATTGTCCATTCTTTGCGCACCAACAAAGAAATCAGCAACACCATTGCTCCTCACATCCATTAATCTCCCGCAATTTTTATTTCATTAGAAAATAAAAACTTGCTCAAGTAAGTGAATTTTCACCTGTCACAATCACATACGTGTGAGCATTTGAAACCAAAAAATAAGTAAGGTATGCACTTACATAATTACTTGAAAATTAACTAATATAGTACTCCAAGTTTCTTTTACAGGGTGTTAGTCGTGGGAGATTTCAGTGTATTTCAATAGAGTTGGCAAATCCCCTGTTAGTCGTGGGGGAGTTTGTCAAAATCTTTTAAAATCTCTGTTAGTGGTGAGAGATTTCTAGGGAGTTTCTAAAACTACCTCAAAATCCCTTAAACTCCCCTGTTAGTGGTGAGAGATTTGATTAGAATCTTTTAAACTCCCTGTTAGTCATAAAACACTAGAGTTATAGGGAGTTTACAATTTGGGGGAGTTTGGGGGAGTTTGAGGGAGTTTCATGATGTTTTTGTGCTTGGATCAAATCTCTCAAAAAACAAGAGATTTATGGGGAGTTAGGGTTAAACTCCCCCAAATTGTCTAGACTCTCATACACTCCCTCTAAATCCATAGGGATTTAAATACATTAAAATCTCTCAAACTCTCCCACGACTAACCCCCTGTTAATTGTCAAAGATTCAAAGTTATATAGTTATAACATCATATATTTATAACTCTCTATCAAGCATTTTATCAAACATATGTGGTGCACTAGTTTGATTGCTAACAATAATCTTCTTTTTCATTACCAAAACAATAGTACTAAGTACTATAATCAAGACATGATCTTTAAAGTAAATTTCTTACATCTCTAATCTCTAATCTCAAGTATCATGTCTCATATTTTGGACAAACATACACAACGATTCTGAAATTACCAAATCTCTAAACCTAAATATCCAAATAGGAAATTTCAAAATGGGTTTTCAAGATAAGTTGCTGATCTACAAGTTCCATGTTATACACAAATCCAAAATATCAACACAAAGATCGGAAAAACGAATTCAACAAGGACTAAATTTCTACTCGTCAGAAATTTTCAGATACATTGTGAAGTTTTCTAAAATACTTTAAAAATACTTTCCAGACTCCAAAAATTCTGAAAATTGACATGGATTATTCTCATGATGTCTAATACACCCGGTTAAAATTTCAAGACCCAATTCAATTTCGTGTACGAGATAAAAATAAGACTCTACAGCATGTTAAAAATATTCGTTTAACATCAACAATATTTGTCTATGTCAACTGTTCACAAAGAAAAAAAAAAAATTTAACCATGTTATTCCTAGTCCATCAATATTAGACATAAAATTAACTCTAGGTATTAGGTTACCTAAAATCTCAAGCATCATGTTCAATCGTTAAAGAAAAAATATTCTGGTTATAATTCTATCAAACAAAATAAAATAATGATACTTATCGTGTTTGAGCAATTGTTTTCTTTTGGTATCTATGGCAGAATAAACCGTCTTAAAATTGTTGGAACAATTGCTGAATTATGCCTGCAAAATAATCACAAAAACAAACAAAACATTGTTATGGTTGAGTCGCGGACTAGGTCGCTTTCTTTAAGACGTTTCGCGGCTCTGTCCAAGATTGTGCAAGCAGTTCTTCAATGTCGCGTCGTCCCCAGGATAAAACAGCCGAGTTCAATCTCTTACACAATCACTCTTGCACGATGAGAGGATGTGAAACTTCTACACTTCATTCTTGCTCAGAAACACTTTTTAGAAAAATCAAGGATGATCACACACTTGTTTTTCTTTCTCACAAAAATTCATTTTCTAATAGAAAACTGTCACATAAGAAAAAAAGGGTTCTACAAGTCTCCCAATTCTTTACATCAAAAAACTAAAACATTAAAGAACATTCATCTCTTCTTTTTTTTTGTTTTTCCAACCAAAATTCTGATTTATAGCCAAGAGTTTCAAAACATTTAAAATGTTATTAAAAGTGTTATTATGGTAGAGTTAACACCATTAAAAACCAGAAATATGTAACGGTCAAAATTAATGTTAATAAAATTATTATTTTTTCATTTAAGAAACTTAAATGCTATTAAAAACTTTCTTTTTATTTATTGGGAAATAAATTTATGTTTTAAATATATATTCCCAACATATACTAGTACTCCCTCCGTTTTAGGAAAAGCGAAAGTTGCTAACATGTTCAACTAAAATTTTACGGGCAATAATGCTCTTTACAAGCATCAATAGATCGAACTTGATTTTTTGGTCAATAACCGCTGACTAATATATGAGCCGTGTTGCTATGGGATACAAATATGGAAAGCAAGAAAATTGGTTTCGAACGAGATCATATAGATCAGTGAGAATGCAGTTTGCATAACATAAGTTCATTGTCCTACCTACCTGCTTTTGTAACAATCATGATATCCAAATGTCACGGCAAAAATATCTACTTCTGAAAACAAGAATTAGTTTCCTTTCCCTTTGACAAGACGGTTTTCTAATTTCTATTTTTTGTGGAGAAATCCACCGTTGAATTTAGATGGGAGATACTAAAATTAAAAATCACCCAGAATTCCAACTGATTTCAACCGTGGAGAAAAATTCATCCTGGTTTATAGAACTCCCAAAGACTAAATATTCATCCAATTTCAATTCAAACTGATTTCCACTGGAGGAAAAATTCATCCTAGTCTACCGGCAATTTCGTTAATCAACAGTAAGGGTCCTTTTGTACTTTTAGCAAGCGGCGCTGATTTACGGAGAAATTCCCGCTAATGTTAGACTACTCCCTAGGAAACACTAACATCCTCATCATCTAACCCGTTGATTTTCACATCATACACCTTAAAGTGTACCGTTATCCTGATACTGTTGTCAGGCGAACATCAATTTCCACCGACAGACTACTTCAGTTAATAACAGTAAATAAGAAGACTACTAATAGAAACAAAAAGGATATATTTGGTCATTTAAAAGTACATTTAAGGTTATTCTTGGTAAGACGTATTCTATTCTGTTTTCCTCTTCGTTTTTCTCATAAAATCATTTGGATTTTTCTTTACAGAGAATGAAATACAGTAGAAAAAAAGTGGTTCGTTCAGATAAATGATTTTTACTGATTTAAAGGATCGAAATTTACACAGAGAGAGAAAGAGAAAGTAAGTTCTTATATAAATTTACAGCTAGGTACTGGAAACAAAGGGATAGAGAGAGAGAGAGAGCGTCACTGTGTATTTATTTAAGGATTTTGGGAGGAGAACTCACCATAAAAATCTCAGCTTTATTTAATTTTTTCTCTCTCGTTTTCCGCTTTCATATATACACTTACTCAGGTATGTATACTAATTAGGAAAGACTGAACGCATATTTGGAAAAAGGAGTGACCTTTTGTGAAACAGAGGTAACTCAATTCAGGTCGATTTGTTTTCTTGTTCATTGCATTACTACATTTGTTAATCAGGGTGTTTTCTAGCCATTGTGAATTGGTTTTTCCAGGTCGATTTTATGGTGTTTTTAGATTGATAGTAATGAAAAAATCTGGTATTTTCCGCTATTCGTCTACGATTAGATTTTCTGTTTTTGAGAAGTAGATCTCTGGGTTTCTTCTAAAAACAATTTCCTAATTTAGTTGATGTTGTTTATTTACTTCATTTGCTTAGGTAGGTAGAATGTAGCGTTATAGAGATATACTGAGATATCACATGTAGAGGGAGGGAGAGAGAGAAGAGTGATGATTAGATAAAAGATCAGTGGTGGTGGGTTTTTACTAGAACTTGTGTAGAGTGATTGAATTTCAACTTTTCTTCTGTCTAAAGATATGAATATTATATTTGCTTTTATCCATGGACCAGTAGTGATCTGAAGATTTTATAATTGCTTATGGATCGAAATTATGTATTCAACTTTAGATCTGATCTAAATCTTTTAATCAATTGGGTTGTTTCAAATTGCAGGTTTTAATTGGGATAACTAACAATGAAGAACAAAGATAGAGATGGGAAACCACTCATTCACCCAGACAAAACTTCTAGAATGGTACCCATGACACTTACGTTTCTTGTGCTGTGTGGGTTTTCATTTTATCTTGGCGGGATTTTTTGTAACAACAAAGATAAATTGGTGATCGAGGAAGTCGAAAGACCAGCTAAAACTTCTCCCAAAGATGTCATAGCTTCTCCTCTTCAAATTAAGCCTGTTTCCTTCCCTGAGTGTGGAAGTGACTATCAAGATTATACGCCTTGCACTGATCCAAGGGTATTACCAAAACACTACTTTTTTCTCTTTTGTTGATGAAATCAGTTACATTAGAAGTACTCAGACGGATCAAATGAGTAAAAACTGGTCGCAATGAGCTAAGTTTTTGCTGATCCGAGCTCGATAACAATCGTAGTATCTTTAGTTTTCTAATCTATGTTTGTTACTACAGAGGTGGAGGAAATATAGTCTCCATCGCCTTTCGTTTTTCGAACGTCATTGCCCACCAATCTTCGAAAGGAAAGAATGCTTAGTGCCCCCACCAGATGGTTACAAACCACCGATTAAGTGGCCTAAGAGTAAAAATGAATGTTGGTATAGGTAATATTTCGGTTGATTTATATTAGTTTCATGAATATTGTACTATTTTGGTTCTGGTAGTGCCAGACCGCCCAGACGTTCAGTTGGTGATTGATTTCTCATTTTGTTTGTCTGCAGAAATGTACCTTACAATTGGATTAACAAGCAGAAATCTAATCAGAACTGGTTAAGGAAACAAGGAGAGAAGTTCTTTTTCCCTGGAGGAGGTACCATGTTCCCCAGGGGTGTGAGTGCATATGTTGATTTGATGACAGATTTGATCCGTGGGATGAAAGATGGAACCGTCCGAACTGCTCTTGATACTGGTTGTGGGGTGAGTCCTTGAATGATCTGATTTCTTTGTAGAATAGATAATTCACACTTACCATAAGTTACATTTTAATTAGTTCAACAGTGTTTTGGATTTGTAAATACAAAGAACTTATAGGTAGCTTGCATTGGTCTAACTAACATAAGACGCTATCAGCCAGAATTCTCGGTTCTCCAATAAATAGAATTTCTTAGCCTCGTATTTTATTACCCAAAGTCATATTCTTTAAGGCAGATCTTTCAATTTAACATTATATTGGTTTGTTCACTGTCATAGGTTGCAAGTTGGGGTGGTGATTTGTTGGACCGAGGAATTTTAACTGTTTCTCTTGCCCCAAGAGATAATCACGAGGCTCAAGTTCAGTTTGCATTGGAACGTGGTATTCCAGCAATCTTGGGTATCATTTCTACCCAGCGGCTTCCTTTCCCATCAAATTCGTTTGATATGGCTCACTGCTCACGATGCCTCATCCCATGGACAGAATTTGGTAATTACCTTTTGTCTCCGCCACCTATCTCTGTTTCTATGACTACCGCTTAACTCTTCTAATTCCTCAATTCCAGAATTCGCCTTTTCCCCTGCATGTCAAATTGCTAAATAGCTTCCCATTTTCAGGTGGACTTTACCTTCTAGAAATACACCGTATGCTACGACCTGGCGGTTTCTGGGTCTTATCTGGCCCACCAGTGAACTACCAAAACCGATGGAGGGGATGGAACACGACCGTGGAAGAGCAGAAATCAGATTATGATAAGTTACAGGATTATCTTACTTCTATGTGTTTCAAGCTATATAAACAAAAGGGAGACATTGCTGTGTGGCAGAAATCTACTAATCCCAAATGTTATGATAAGCTTGCTAGCCCAGATGTCTACCCTCCCAAGTGTGATGATGGAACCGAACCAGATGCAGCTTGGTACACTCCTCTTCGTCCTTGTGTTGTAGCTCCAGAAGCTAAATATACGAAGTCAGGGTTAGATTCTCTTCCAAAGTGGCCTGAGAGACTCAATGCTCCACCCGAACGGCTGTCAGGTGTACACGGAGGAAGTGCCAGTGCATTCAAGCACGATGAGAGTAAATGGAAGGTTAGGGTGAAGCACTACAAAAAGTTACTTCCTGCTCTTGGTACTGATAAGATAAGAAATGTCATGGACATGAATACAGTATACGGAGGTTTTGCCGCAGAATTAGTAGAGGATCCTCTGTGGGTCATGAATGTTGTGTCTTCTTACTCTGAAAATACTCTAGCTGTGGTCTTCGACAGGGGTTTGATCGGAACCTACCATGACTGGTAATAAATACAACTTATCAGTTTATGTTTCTCTATTGCATGAAATTCTGAATTCAGAAGATTTCTTTGTCTGAATGAGAATGGTAACCTTTCTTTGTTTCATGTCTGTAGGTGTGAGGCGTTTTCAACTTATCCTCGAACATACGATCTCCTTCATCTTGACAGCCTATTCACTGCCGAAAGTCAGAGGTATCATCTTTTATTCTTTTTATCTGTCTTTCTTTTTTTTTTTCCCTTTTTCAGGTGACGTCCAAAACTTTGGATACTATTTCAGGAGTTAGCCTGTACATATATTATGGAAAGGCCTGCATTCATGACATTACGTCGGGAAAACTTTCATTTCAGTGTTATCGTCACATTATGTTACATGTAGCAAGTAATAATCCCATACAGTAAAAACACACTCTTGAAACCAGCTCTTACGAGAGGAGGATTCCCAAGCATTTAATTAAGCCATGTTCAGACGACCAATGAGTCTTGTGCTTCGTAATTATAATCCATATTTCATTTGGTCCTATAATAATAAGTTTCTGTAACAAAAGTTATGAGGTCTCGTACTCAACTCTAAACTCTCACTTACTGAGAAATATGAACTTATGGTATAAAAAATATGTGCAGGTGCGATATGAAATATGTTCTCCTGGAGATGGATCGAATTGTACGTCCAGGTGGATATGTTATTATTCGAGAATCTAGCTATTTCTTGGATGCCATTTCAACCATTGCGAAGGCAATGAAATGGAGCTGCAAACAGGAAGACACTGAGTATGCAGTTGAGAATGAGAAGGTCTTGATCTGCCAGAAGAAACTGTGGTATTCTTCTTCCTCCAAGAGTTTAAGATGATAAAAGTGAGGAAACTCGAAAGTATTCACCACGGTAAAGAGAAAAAAAGAGTCTTCTCTTGTTAAAGAGGTAAGAAAAAGATACTTTTTGAATTCAGAAGTAGATGAAGAAAGAAATAGACGGAAGTACAAGTAAGATAGAGCTTAAATTGTGAAGAGAAGTAAAGTTCCACACAGATAAGAACTCCGATGAACATGTTTAAGATTTTATTATTAGGATGGTGAGGAAAATAATCCCCATAATTCATTGATTCCTACGTTCTTCGCAACATAAATATAATTTTATTCTTTATAGATGCTGCTTGAGAGATATTGATAATTTGTATTTTTTCCCGCTCTTTTTCCTTCTTGGCTTTACGTTTACTTAATCTAAGAGAAATGCTTGGCAAAAGAGAAAATTTGTAATCTCTTTATCATAAGATAAGAAAGAAAGATAAAGCTAAAATCAAATATTCAACGCTTGTATTTTCATCCAACCAGTTTATATTTTCATATTGTTCTTCAATAAAATTTTTCATTCACTTGGATAAGTTGGTGACATCGTGCGTGTAATTAAGAATACTACTTTCCATTGCTGAACCATGTAAGAGTTCAAACTTCAAAACGACTACTTTCCTTTGAAGTAATATTGATGTAGGATATCCGTTAGATTTAGGATTAATAATATTCTAGAATTAAATAACTTCTAAAAATAAGATATACTTATATTAAATTAATTAAACTCTAGAAATAATAATAAAATTATTAATCATACTCCCTCCGTCCATTTTTAAGAGTCCGCTTTGACTTTGTCAAGATATTAAGGAAATCCTATAAAATGTCATGACTATCCCTTGACTAGCCTATTTAATATTACGTTATTACCAAAATTAAAATTATTAGTGTTAAAAATTCTAATTTGGATAGTATTATTGTTTTAGGAAATATTGTAAAGAAATAAAAGCAAACTTATACTCCAAAATTTAAGAATTTTTTATTTCCTCCATTTGATTTTGGTTTCCCGCACTAAAACTTTGGAGCATTTGGAATTTTTATTTGAGACGGAAAAAAAATTGAAATTGTAGATTATTTCCTCTTTAGATATACTCTACCATGAATTTGAGATTTTGTCATAATTTTTTTTTGATTCTTTGCCATGTAAGAATAAATAGAAGTATTAGGAATTTTGTAACTACCCATAAATGTTTTATTTAAAAAAGGAATGACAATTAATATAAAAAAATATTGAATGGATTTTTTCCTTATATACAGTGATGATATTTATGATGTGAAAAATAAGTTTATATTAAAAATGATTTCATAATCATAAAAAAGAAAGGATATATTTGATAATTTAAGGGAAAAATATATCTATAAACAGAGTCGGACATATAAAAATGGACAGACCAAAATTAAAATTAGGACAGATAAAAATGGACAGAGCGAGCATTAAATTAATTAAACTCTAGAAATAATAATAAAATTATTAATCCAAAATCTAACAGAATTCCTACATCAAATATATGTATTCTGACAATGATGTTTGCCAAAATTGAGACCAAGTCAACATTTTCTATATTTAGAAGTTTCAATGTGCCTGACATCATCGTTTCACTAGTGGCTCCACTCCCGTTGTGGAAGATGTCAATCTTACTTACAAGCGGAAGTCTTCAGCACATGTATACTTTCGTTTCTGTAAGATTTGAGAAATATTATTTCACTCTTTAGGAATTACAAACAAGAATTTCACTATACTCCATGTAACATGAAAGATAACAAACTTAAAAACCAGGTGACAAACACATGTGCACACGCAAACAGTTCACTTGAGTACAACAGGTTGGTGATACTTACACCGAAGGGTTTCCAATTCCATGGTCCAAGATTTGTTTATTTGCGTGACAAGTTTAAGGTTCTTTCTTTTCTCTCCATGAGCTTGTGACGTAAATGCAGTGTTGCTTAAGCAATACATTGGTGCAACTTCCCATAAACGTTTTCTGTTAATTAGTTATGCACTTGTGTGCTTTGTACGTGTTAGTGTGCTGGTAGTTAATCTTGTTGTTTAGTTAAGTATAAATAGTGATTAAGCGCTACTGTTTCTGAAATGAAGTTTACCCTCTCTTAATGAGATTTCTGATTTTCACCACTACCATTATCATGTTATCAGAAACCACACCGATACACGGCAGGCTTGTTCTTATTGACTCTTGGCTACCAAATGGGAGCAGGGAGTAGTAATAATAAAAAAATGGAGGGACTAAACCATTTTATTTTACATTTTCTTATTTTTGTACATATCTGAAAATGCTGAATGCCAAGAGGTGGTGCAGCGCGCTGTCATGTGCTTTTGACATTACAGGATGATTAACATCGAAAAATTACTGACATCATGGAGGAATGCAATTTTTGGGGGGTGCTCGATCAAGTATAATGTTTGGATTTATGCATATTCCATGTTGGCTGATAAACAAATCACACAAGTATAATGTAGGAGATCTCCAGTATTTACAACACATTGAACACAACGCCTGTGTTTCTTTTATCGATCGATCGACTATGTTATGTTTCCGCTTTTTCAATATCACTTGGCATTTGTTAATCACTAAATCCGTCATAGTTCAAGGATAAACAAATCAAAAATACTCTAGATATGCTAAACCACGAAGTTTACAGTTCTTGATGTCGTCCGTGCCTAATATTTTTAAGATTTTTTTTTTTTTGCTTTGAAAGAATTCATTTGTCCTTGGTTAGCTTCAATCACCTGTTCACACCGTGGGAAAGTCTTCAGCCTCGCAGATGGCTACCTCAATCTTGTTCTTCTACACTTTCTGAAAAAAGAGAAAGATGCCGAATAGAGAGGAGGAAAACCCATTTAGAGAACATGTTGTTCTTCAAGTGGAGGATCAACAACAAGCTTTAAAATGTACCATTGAAACTGACTTTAATTGTCGCGAACATTCTCAATCAGCACAGTCGTATAAACCTGGAACCGCTCTTGGAGAACTCAACTTCACGAGAACCAAATCAAGGTTTGCTGAAACGAGTTATCCTCTCCTAACAAGATCACCAATAATCCATAAGATTTCAGCATCAGACGATGAGGAAGAAGAAGAAGCTTGGAATAGAGAACATGAAGAAGATAGAAAAAAGTACATAAAAAAGAAGAAGAAAGTTGGATGCATAACTATTATAGAATGGGTTTTAACTTTTGTTATTACAACTGGTTTCCTGTGTTGTCTTACAGTTGACTCATTTAAAAATCAAACCAAATGGGGTTTGGAAATTTGGAAATGGTGTTTACTGGTTATGGTGGTTATTTCTGGTAGAATGTTTTCTGGCTGGGTTGTAAGAATTATAGTGTTTTTTGTCGAAAGAAATTACATGTTGAGAGAAAAAGTACTTTATTTTGTTTATGGTCTTAGAAAAAGTTTCCAGAATTGCATTTGGTTAGGTTTAATTTTACTATCTTGGTCGTTATTGGTTAGTCCTGATGTTCAGAAGAACATTGAGATTTTTAAGAAAGTTTTCAGGGCTTTAATTGGGGTTCTTGTTGGTGCTATAATATGGTTGACTAAAATTGTTTTAGTCAAAGTGTTAGCTTCATAGTTTCATGTGGCAACTTTCTTTGATCGGATGAAAGAAAGTGTTTTCCACCATTACATTTTGGATTCTTTATCGGGTCCTGAGATTGATCAGACGTTGCCGTACAAGCAAAAAATCTTCAAGCCTTCCAGGTATTTTATGGTCTTCTTAAAAGTTTGTTTACCCTGCAGTAGTTACAAACTATGTCTCAATGGAGATAATTCGAGAGTTGGATCATTTTTAAGATGATCTATATTCATTTCATATATCACAAATGTGAGACCATCGTCATAAAAAGTCAGTAACTGTTGATGCAGGTCACGAGAGGCTAAAAAGAAAATGGAAGTTACCCATGTTACATAAAATTTAATCCAGTTGTCTGAATAAATTTGCGGGGATTATGTCTGTATTATGCAGTTTTTGGGTCTAATGATTTTAATCACTGAATTCTCAATATACTACTAGTAAGGACACATGTGCGATGCACATGCTTGAATTTTTACTCATCCACCAATACTAAATTTGAAAGCCATGATTTTTTTTTCCTAAAACAAGAATTTACTATTCTTATTTGTACTCCCTACGTAGATAATTGAAAAAGCTTTTCAAATATATAAATTAAAAAAAAATCTGTTGTATATTTTGAAAGATATTAAATTTTTAAAATTTTTAATCTATTTTTAAAATAATGGTATTTATGTAAATATGTAAAAAATGAGGACAACTAAGTAATTTAGGGGATCTCCTACCAAAAAGAGCTCTTTTCTTTATATTAGTACTAGTAAGGACACATGTGCGATGCACATGCTTGAATTTTTACTCATCCAACAATACTAAAATTGGAAGCCATGAAATTTTTTTCCTAGAACAAAAATTTACTATTCTTATTTGTACTCGTTACCTAGATAATTGAAAGAGCTTTTCAAATATACAAATTTTATAAAAATCCGGTGTATATTTTGAAAGATATTAAATTTTTAAAATTTTTGATATATTTTTAAAACAATGATATTTATGTAAATATGTAAAAAATAGGGTCAACTAAGTAATTTAGGTGGTCTCCTACCAAAAAGAACTCTTTTCTTTATATTAGTATAAGATAAGATAAGATGGGTAGAACAAGCTAGACTAGTGATTCTCACAACAGTAATTTCTGGCAATTAGGTCGTTTGGCGCCAAGAAAGATGAGGAGAAGTGTCCAAGACGGGTGCCCCGAAGAAGATAGACATTGAGAGGCTGAGAAAGTTAAGTAGGGAAAATACTGCTTCAGCCTGGAGCATTCCCAGACTGGTGAACTATGTGATGTATTCTGGTTTGTCCACAATTTCGAGGACGCTTGACAACTGTGGGAGTTCGGAAATTACGAGCGAGGCGGAAGCAAGAATTACTGCGCAGAGGGTGTTCAAGCATGTTGCCCAACCTGATGCCAAGTCCGTACTGTACTAGTAATTTCTGCTCTTAATCACATTATACAGCATTCAATAATGGCTAGTCTTTCTTTCTCTAGTCTTCGGTAACCTTGTATCTGCGGTTGCAGATATATTCTGGAAGAGGATCTACTTAGATTCTTAAGAAGAGAAGACATTACTACGATATTAGCTTTTTTTGAGTGTACTGCTGGTGAAACTGTACTTCTCAAAAAGTCTGCTTTCAGGAACTGGGTGGTAAGATAAAGTTCCATCTTGATTGCATGTAAAATTATAGTTGGTGTCCCTTTATAAGTGATTTTACTGAATGATCAAATTCAAGCCATATGCTTACTCGAGTGACCAGCCCACAGAGATGTTGGGTATTAGTTGTTATTCGAGCCTAGAAATTTGTAGAAGATAGTTGAACTTAATCAACTAGGTTTAAGTTTTGCAGGTACAAGCTTATACCGAAAGAAAGGCTCTAGCCCATTCTTTAAACGATACGAAAACAGCAGTGCAGCAGCTTCACAAGTTAGCTAGTGCAGTTGTCTCGATGCTTATTGTCGTGATTTTTGTCCTAGTGATGGGACTCGCGACATCCAAAGTCATACTCGTGATCACATCTCAGCTACTACTTGTGGGTTTCATGTTCCAGAACACCTGCAAGACAATTTTTGAAG
The DNA here is from genome assembly GCA_023531295.1 of Papaver armeniacum. Taxonomy (NCBI): domain Eukaryota; kingdom Viridiplantae; phylum Streptophyta; class Magnoliopsida; order Ranunculales; family Papaveraceae; genus Papaver; species Papaver armeniacum. The sequence continues at coordinate 24,567 of JAJJWW010014051.1, read as the reverse complement.
CCATCATCTTTGTCTTTGTAATGCATCCTTTTGATGTAGGTGACCGTTGTAAAATTGATGGTGTCATGGTAAGAAAATAGACGTTAGAGGCTAAAATGCTATTGTCTATACCAAAGTTGTTCATTTTATCATTTGTAGGAGGATTAAGTGTTGTACCATAGAAGCCACCAGATATGATGATTTTACAGCTAGGAGTTATCCCATTTAACAAAGTGGTCTCTTTCTTTGCAGATGACAGTCGAAGAGATTGTGAACACGGAAATCAGGTATGGTCCACGTGATCACAAACAATCTCAACATGAATTGAATACATGCATTAAAGTGTGAGTAAAGTATAATATGCCTAGGTAGATGATGATTCATGGATTCCAAACCCCGCGAGTTTGTCATGATCTCCTCAACATCCCCAAAGTGATAGATCTAAGACATAAACACATAAATGAAACTATACGAATGCTAAAGGTAAAGGAGACGATGATTTACGTGGTTCAGCACTAAGGCCTACGTCCACGGATCTGGGAATATTCACTATAAAGTAAACGGTTACAAAAGCAATCACAAGATCTTTGGTGTTCATCAACCTCATAGGTTGATACTCATACTTACTTCTCACTATTCTCTCTCCTATTCCTGGGTTTTTCTCTCGACCCCTTTTCTCGTGGAAGGGGTGTTCATATATATAGCTAAATTAAGTGGGTCCACCGACAAAGAGCTCGTTGAGACCTTATCTTCTTGTGTTCTGTGCATGGTCCGCGGACTTCCCTATCACTCCGCGGCTTCTACAATACCCACGCTCATTACGCTGACCTACCCTCGCTTTCTTCGTGGGTCGTCTGACACGTGCCCTCTGAGCAGCTTTAAATGCGAGTGGTTGGGGCTATCCAGTCCGTGCCAGGCGGTGTCAGTCCTCCCTTGTCACGTCTGTGTCAGTTGGACTATCCCCAACCGTTGATTACATCTTACCTCGTGATGGGGTAGAGTAACTCATTGGTGTTGCGCGGGATTATCTACCTTGGATGCTCCCTCATCTTCGACCGTTGGTCTTGACAGATGGCACGTTGTCTAGACGCCATGGATGCCCCTACGTGTCATCCCTCTTTATGACATGGCCTCCACGTGGGCTCTGCTAGTACACGTGGCGATGGAGATAAATAAGTGTACTTACAATTTGCCCCTCTTCTTGTGACTGGGCGTTTAGCTTTAGTTGGAAGAAGAATCGTGTGGTACGTTTTTATCTCCCTCCTCATAACTTCTCCTAAAAAGGTGCTACCTGCATTTATTGTGCACGTTTCCCATATCTGGCCATAACTGCCCTTTGGGTAGTGGACGGTTTCTCTTGGTCTTATAAAAAGAGAAGAATGAGAGAATGTGAATTAAATTCACATTCCCTGTTTATTCTCTGTTCTTTTGTCTTCTTCATCTTCTTAACTTCCTCTCGACACCATTGTTGCTTTGCTTTGCCGCTGCTGCTGCCATCCATCGCTTGTCCGCCATCGCTGCCACCTTTGTTGCTGCTGCTGCTTTACTCTTTGAGGTTCAGGTATGATTTTTTATTCCGTTTAATCGCCATGCCTAACCCTGTTGAGTTCTTGATTTTCTGGTGATGCGTTGATGATGAATTTAATCTTATGTATATCCTGGGATTTGAGAGTTGACGCCGCTGAGCCATGTGTTTCATCCTGCTTCGATCTTATTTTTCTTCTTTTGAGTTTGAGTAGTAGTTCGAGAGTTTAAGTAGTTGCAGATGAGGTCTAGGGTTTTCTTCACGTTTCTGTCTTGTTCTTGAGAGTTTCTTGCTTTTCGATCTTCCTTGCCTCTGATTTGCACTTTTATTTGTGTTTGTGTCCGTAGGTATGTCAGATCATCCGCGGGTTCCTTACCAAACTCCTCCTTCAAGCCCTCACAGATCTCCTCGGAGTGATCCCAATATTAGGGATGAAGCTTCGCCTTTACGTACCCAGGATAATCCTCGGGATGGACGAACGTCCTCATCTCCTGGTCAGAGGCCTTCGCTCCAAAGGGGTGATCCGCCGCAGGGGTCTAGATATGCCGTGAATCGTTCTAGAGGGTTTCCTAAGAAGCAGAATCCGCGCGCAGACCCTCTGGATGTGCAGCCTCTCCGTACCAAGCCTCCGCCGCGGACTAATCCACCTGTGCCTAGTTCCAGTAAGTCAACTAAGACCCTGTCTTCGAAGAGAAAGGCTGCGGAGATAGAATCTTCGGGAGATGTAGTTCCTCCTAAGAAGAAGGCAATGGGTTCTGCGGAAGACACTACAGGAGATGCTTCCGAGGATGATTCTGCCGTTACTTTTCGTCCTTTACCTTTGGGTAATAAGAAGTTTACTTTCAGACACATTGATCTCGAAGCCTTCAAATTGAAGCATGGTCTTCAGCACTTCCAAGTGCGTTTTTATGCCCCTGATAAAGATATTACTTATGAGATGGTTACCAATTACCAGTATGATGCCTTTCATTTGCTGACGACCGTGGGTGCTTTCGAGGCTGGTTTGATGCTGCCTTTGTATAAAGCGGGTGATGACTTCTACTACCGGGTTTTGTCTAGCCGCGATGCTTTGCCAAGAAAAGTCATAATCGTGGGGTGCAACAGTTGACAGAAACTATCTTCGCCATCTCCGAGAATGCTATCTTCGTAGCAAGGGGCGGACAATGATGACCGCTATGCCCCTAAATTAGAAAAGGAGAAGGAGTGGTATACTCCTCGAAAATTTCAACAAATCCTTTGGAGATTACGTTAACAGAATACTCGTAAGCCGTGGTCTCAGAGTCTCATGGAATATTCCTCATGTTAAGGGGGAAGTCCGACTTTTGAGCGAGGTAAGTGATTCCAAGATGGCGAGGGTCCCTGGTGCTGAAGGTCTTCCTATTCTCGCTGATGAGAGGATTAAGCGTGATCATGACTATGAATGGTCTCGCCACTTGTTCTTGAAGTTGTTGGTCCGTGGGCCTATGGTTGGGTCCCCGGACCCCACGGTTGGCAGCCTACCGTTAATAGTCCCCGTCGCGAAGCTTCTCCCGCTCGTTATGCCCATTACTGCCTTTGGCAGATGAGTTTCGTAGGTATGGATTTTGTTTATAATCGCGATGTTGATGACGCGGAAGACGAAGATATCTCTGATGCTAACCTTCTCCCGCAGAATATTAATGTTGCTAAGGTGTGTTGTTTGTTTTCTACGTATATATGCCCCTTCGTTTTCTTGAATAATGTTGATTATGCCAAGGAAAGGAGATGACAATGGCTCTTTTATCATTATGTGTTGTAGGTGCGTAGAAATAAGAAGATCAATCCCAAGCAATCGTCGAATTCTCCCACCGAGGGTTCTTCACACTTCGAGGATGTGAACTGTCCAGTGGATGGGGATGAGGATGTTTCCGATAGGGAAGAGCGAATTGAGACTTCTCCGCCTGTTCAAGAAGGTGATGGTGATCGGGCCGGGTGGTGGTGGTGGTGTGATCCGACCACCGGGTGGTGGCGGGGTGATCCGGCCACCGGTGGTGGTGGTCCGCCACTGGTGGTGGTGGTGGTGATCCGGCCACTGGTGGTGGTGGTGGTGATCCGGCCACTGGTGGTGGTGGTGGTGATCCGGCCACTGGTGGTGGTGGTGGTGGTGGTGATCCGTATACTGGTAGTGGTGATCAGGCCACTGGTGGTGGTGGTGGTGGTCAGGCCGGGGGGGCTACTAAGTCCAGTGGGGATGTTATAGACAAAGGTAAGGGAATTGTTCTTGGTAGTGGTGACAAGGATGGGGATGCTTATTGCGAGTTTTCCTTTGGTAAGGTTTTATCCGGGAATAATCATTTGACATGGCCACAGTTATGGGGCTTGTTTCGGACTTCAATCTGCTTCAGCTGGTGATGACTGGAATGTTCTTAAGGATAGCTGCGGGGATGGCCCCACACGCGGATCTGATGCTGGGGTTTTGGCGGTGCATCCCGAGAGTTGTGTTGGTACCTCCTCCACTGCTGGTGGGGCCTTGGTGATAAGTACTACTGGTGCTTCGCTTGGTGGGAAGCCCTCAGACTCTTCCTCAGATGATTTCACGCGGTCCTTGGTCGCGGATGGCGATGATGCTGTTTTGGCGTGGCTGCAAAAGAAAAACTTGCTTGTCGTGCCTCATCCTGCCCCTGTGATTGAAGGGGAAAAGAGTTCAGATTCTTTTACTCGTAGGCACATGGAGCTAACCCCGAGGAGGTGGTAGATCGAGGGTGGGGCCGAATCTTGTAGCCACGGGATTGATCTTGTGGTGGATCCTCCTTCTACGGTTCTTTGCATGATGGCCATCGCCGATGGGTACCAAGACAGCTTATCCCCAACAACGGTTATTGGAAGTTTGTCCTGCTCTTTCTACCCCTGATTTTGCTTAAATGTGTTGTGAACTAATTTCCCTTTTTGATTGATAGATGATGAGGAGTGAGTATTGTAACCACCATCTTTACCGGCTCTTCAAGGCTAAGTCTCTCAAGCTAGAAGGGAAGCTCCGGCATTGTGAAGAGACGCTTACGGGCGTTGAAGCTGCGGTCTCCGCTAAAGATGAGGAAATAGCAGAGCTGAAGGGTCTGCTCAAGCGTAAGGAGCAGCAGGATGCGGAGAGGCGAAGTTGCGTTACGAGCTGGCTTCGGTTAAGGCCAAGTTAGCGGTTGCTGAGAAGAACTCTTCGTCCATTTCAGGTCTGCGTCTCATCTTCTTTGATAGTTACCTGCTCTTTATATGTTCTGAGTTTTCTCCTTCTTCCCTCCTCCCGCTGTACTGTCTTCAGTGGGTGGAGTCCCCGAGTTGTTGTGGCTTCGGAATGAGAGAACTCGTCAAAAAAGGTCGCATTGCCGAGTTAGTTGAAAAACTTAAGAGTGAATCGGCGAAATGGAATGCCCGCGCGGATGTTCATAACGCTATGGCCGAAGAATGGCGTAAGAAAAAGCTTTGCTTGGTAGATCTGCAAAATCGAAACAACCATGACCGTCATTTATTCAACGGGGCTCTTTTATGGACGCGGGATAATCTTGAGAAAGCCCGCGGTCAGATTTCCTCTTTAGAAATTAAGCTTAATGTTATGGAAGATGAGCTGCGGCGAGCGCGGTCTTCTCATCCCTCGGATGTGCGGGCTTATATGCAGCGTCTTGCTAAGGAAAGGGACGATGCTAGGGCAGAATCTGGTGCTCTTAGTAGTGCTTTATCCGCGTCTCGAGCTGATGTGGCCCGTCAGGTTGAGCGTGAGAAAAACTTAGAGGTGACTATGTATCGTCTTAACAAGGGGTTGGAATCGAAGAATGATGAGGTTAATCGATATCGTCATTCGGACTCGATGCTTCGAGATGACCTAAGCGCGAGTCGGATGCTCATAATCTTCTCGGGTAGATTATGATAGGTTATCAAATGAATATGATTATGCCGCAGAAGCAAGGGATTCCGCGGTTGATCATTGTGAAGGTATACGTTTTTGTCATCGAGTGTGCTTTGTATTGTATTTTTTATAATCTGTTTTTTTCTATTATCCGCAGAGCTCCGGGGACAGCCTTCGAGCTGCGGATGACAAATTTGCCGAAGCTCGAGGCTAAGGTAGTTCAATTGGAGGGCCAAGTCAATTACCATCGTGGTCCTGGCCTTGTCTCGGGAGGAAACGCCAAGCATGCCAATCAAAAGGTGGACCTTCTTTCCACTTCCCTAAGTCAGGCCGAGATGAAGAGTGTAGCCATAGGCTTCGTGGCTCGTAAGCAGTTGGCAGAAGAGATTAATAGAACTCTTGGTGAGATTGAGTTGGATCTCAAGAAAAACCATGGGTTAAACAAGAATTATACTCGGCGTCCTGTACCCGCGCTCCCTTCAGGTTCTTCTGGGCCCTCCTCTGGTGGTAGTGTTCCTTCCTCGCTGAAGGACAAACCCGCGGATAACGCTCCTTCCCAAAAAGAGATCATATCTAGTATGCTAGGGATTGATCTCAGTTGCTTATCCTTTTTGGCGTTTTTGCTACTCTTCTTGCTAGGCTTGTAATCAACTCGCCATGTACTAGATCAAACTTTGGTGTTTAAATCTGAATTTGTATTTTGTTGAATTTGCATCTATCGGCTTTACAAATTAAGTTAACGTAATGAGTAATTCCATAGTGTTTACTATCCAAGGATGTTGATCTTTGAATTTGAGAAAGTGTATTGTTTGCGCAATTCCGTAGGTTGATATCCCCTTATTGTCTTGTGACCTTGCACCCCGTCCAGCTAATTCCTGGGCCAGAGGATTTCTGAACGGTGGGGGTCTGGCCGACGTTCAAGGATATATTCCATTGAGTTCGCGGCTTGTAATATTGCTCGGGTATCTCGTTCTGTGGGAAGTCGCCCCCTGGTCATACACTTATAAACGCTTACGGGGAGTTCCAAGAGATTGCATGTGCATGCTCCGATATATTGCATGCGTGTGCTTTGTATGGGATATTGCCCGGTATATTGCAAAGGGGTATGATCCACGCTTTGTGACATCCCTCTTACTAAAGTATAATGTCAATTCTTAATAATAGTAATCGCACAATGATTTACGTGGTTCAGCCCTAAGGCCTACATCCACGGGGTAACGATAGTATCGATATTTTATTAAGATGTGATATGGTTTTCAATGTACATTGTGTAAGTAGTATATACATGTGTCTCATATGGTATAGGTTGTGGGTTTTGAATAAATTGAAATGCGCGTGGGTAATGAATAGAATATGATACTTGAAAATGAAAGCTTGGATTGATTGAAAAGTTAAGGTGCGTTACTCCTTTGTCAGAGATAGAAACATGTGGACTCGTAAGTCCGTTTTCTTCTTCTGAAATGCATACGCAGGTGGTAGGTTATGGGTAGTATGGCTTGAGATATTTGGCATTCCACGGATGCATGGGGATTTCCCCTTTCAGATTGCGCAGATAGTAAGAGCCATTTCCTGCGATGTCGTGTATTACGTAGGGTCCTCCCCAAGTTGGTGCTAATTTTCCCCACTTCTTTTCTCGCTGGTATTGGGGAATGGTCCTCAACACATACCGCCCTTCTACAAAATTCCTAAGTTTCACTTTTTTGTTATATTCTCTGGCCAGCCTGCGTTGGTAGTTTTCCATTCTTTGCAAAGTGCCGCTTCTCTCTTTTCTTCGAGGTCGTCAAGCTTTTCCAACATCATGTCCGTGGTGAGGTTCTTTTCCCATGCTTCGTCTTTGTTGTTGGAAGTAGAATTTCCGTAGGGATTACGTCCGCTCCGTACGTGAGTAAAAACGGGGACTCTCCTAGTAGCCGATCTTCGAGTCGTCCTATATGCCCATAGAACGTTATGTAACTGTTCACACCACCGCCCCTTGTACTCGTCTAGTTGTTTTTTAAGGATAAGTGCCAAAGTTTTGTTTGTGGCTTCTGCTTGTCCATTGCTTTGTGGGTATATGGGGGTGGATTTGTTTTTTCGAATTTTGAAGGTGTCGAACAGCAGGTCGATATTCTTTCCTTGTAGCTGTTTACCGTTGTCGGAAATTATTTCTGCGGGGATGCCAAACCTGCAGATGATATTTTGAAAAATAAAAGTAAAGACGTCTCGAATCCCGAATTCTTGCCAAAGGCCTTGCCTTTGCTTCTACCCACTTGTTTGAAGTAATCCGTCGCCACTATTAGGAATCTTCTTTTCCCCTGTCCCGATACGAGTGGGCCTACTATGTCGATACCCCATTTCCCAAAGGGCCACGGACTGTCCACGAGTTCAACTTTGTGGCTGGGCGTGGATTCGTTTGCCAAATCTTTGGCATTCTTCGCACCTTTGCGCCATTCTAGCCGCGTCTTGGATCATGGTTGGCCGCAGTAGCCTGCGTTTTCGCCTTATCTCGCAAGGGACCTCATTCCACCGTGATTCCCCGCGTCTCCTCTATGGATGTCTTTCAAGATGATATGTCCCTCCGATCGAGACAGCAAATGGCGAAGTGGCCCGAGGAATGATTTTCGTATAAGGCTCCGTCTCTTAGCTCGTACATCCCCTCGCTCTGGATTGTACTTTCCTAGCCTGTTTGGTATCCTGGGGAGTTTCCCTCTTTTAGGAAAGAGTGGATTTCGATTCTCCAATCTGCTTCCCGATCGTAATCGTCGTCCTCATCGCCTTGTCGCGTGATGTCATCGTTACGAAGTCGTCGAATATGTGCTCTCCGACATCATCATCAGAGATATCTTCCTCCTTAGACTTGCGTTGGTTAGCCGCGCATGTTTCTTGGGGCTTGATGGATGGCTCGTACACTCTTGTTATCTTGATTGATTCGACATCCTCATTTTTAAGCATGGCTGATATATATGCCAGGGCATCTGCGTGTCTGAGCTCCTTCCTACGTAGATGTCGGAATTTGATTTTTGGTATTTGGGAAACCAACGTTTGTACCAGAGCCATGTATGCCATTAGTGTCTCGTCATACACATTGTATTCGTAGCCTATCTGCCGTATGATTAGTTGTGAGTCACTTGTCAACCGTACTTCTTGTATCCCTAATTCAATTATCAAGCGCAGGGCATGGACCACTCCTTCGTACTCTACGATGTTATTTGTATGGCCTTCAAATTCCAATCTGAATGCGTGCACGATCCTATCCCCCGTGGGTGTGGTGATGACGATGCCTATCCCCGCGCCCTCTCTATTTTTGGAGCCGTCGACAAAGACCTCCCATTGTCGTGGGTTCATTGGTTCAAGAATGTTATTTGGCTCCTTATGTTTTTCTATTTCAGGGGCACTCGCGGCCCTCCATCCTTGTATGCGCACCTCTTCTTCGTTATCCAAAGGTAGGTCTGCTAGAAAGTCCGCTAACACTTGCGATTTCTGAGAGTGTTGAAGCTCATAGTGGATATTGAATTGGTCGAGGTATGTGCTCCATTTCGCTATGCGTCCTACCTTTCCCGCCCTTTGAGGATGGCTTCTAAGGGTGCTCGGCATGGGATACGTATGTCATGCGTTAAGAAGTACGTCCTCGGCTTTAACGTAGACCATACAACGGCTAAGATGAGTTGTTCGATTCTTGTGTAGTTTCTTTCATGGAATTCATAGTCTTGCCGACATAATAGATCGGCTGCTCCTCCTTTGTGTGGGTCCCGACAAGTACCGCGCTTCTCGCATCGTCTCATTGCTGCAATGTATAGTGCCAAGACTTCGTCGGGTCCGGTTTCGAAGGATAGGGATCTCTCGCTAGGTACTTGTTTGACGCCTAGGAAAGCTTCTTCGCATTCTCCGTCCACTCAAATTTCGTCCCCTTTTTTAGTATGTTGAAAAAGAGTTTGCACCTATCCGAGGATCTTGAGATGAACCTTCCCGTGGCTGCCGGGGATCCATTGAGCTTTTGTACCTCTTTTAGGTTCTTTGGAGATGGCATGTCTACTATGGCTCGGATTTTTATGGGATCTACTTCAATACCCCTTTTTGTCACCAGTACCCAAGGAATTTTCTGATGTTACTCCGAAAGTGCATTTCTCCGGGTTTACCTTCATGTTGTGTTCTCTCATAGCTTCAAGATGTCCTTCAGGTCCTGGTGGTGGTTCTTCCTCAATCTGCTCTTTACGAGCATATCGTCAACATAGACCTCTAAGGTCCTGCCAATCCATGGCTTGAAAATAGCATCGACCATCCTTTGGTACGTTGCTCCCGCATTCCGGAGTCCGAAAGGCATCCTTACATAGCAATAGAAACCGTGGGGTGTGTAAAATGCTTCAGATGTTGCTGATCTTCTTCTGCTAAAAATAGTTGGTTATACCCGGAGTATCCGTCCATGAATGATAACTCTTCGTATCCTTCTACTGCGTCGACTAGCTGATCAATGCTGGGTAACGGATAACTATCCTTGGGGCATGCTTTGTTCAAGTTGGTGAAGTCGATGCAGATTCTGACCCCTCCATTCTTCTTTGGTACTATTACCATGTTAGAGATCCAAGTAGGATATTTGACTTCTTTTATAAAACCGGCCTCCAACAGCTTTCGCGATTCGCCTGCTTTTGCTTTGTGATACTCTGTAGCCACCTTTCGTATCTTTTGTCGTACAGGGGGTGTGCCAGGTTTAATGCGCAGCTCATGTTGTACCGTCTTTGGGTCTATTCCCGGCATATCAGATAGTTTCCATGCGAAGATGTCCGCGTATTCCTTTAGTAGTTTTATTAGTGAGGCTTCGCGTTCTCCGCCCATTAGAGTTCCTATCTTGATCTTTCTTGGGTTCTGCTCCGTCCCTATGTTAACTTCCTTTACTGCCTCCAAGGATGTAAACGTGGGCTTCGGTTCCCCAAGGTGGGGGACTTTCTTTAATTGCTATTTGGTAGGCTCAGATTCTTTGTTTGCGAGAGCGCCCTGGTTAGCATTTGATGTTGATGCTTCCGTGTTCCCTACGGAGTTCCCCTTAGACAAGTTTTTCCTGAGATCTCTTCCAAGTATTCGTCGATGGCTTTGTCCTTGGATATTGCTTTGTTCCGGGCCCTGCGGGTTCTTCTTTTCTCATCTTCTTCATTGTTGAGCCGTATTTGCATTGCCTGGCATTCCTTTGCGGAAACTTGATCACCCTTGATCTCCATTACCCCTAAAGGAGTAGGAAACCTAAGGTATTGATGGTAGGTGGATGCGACTCCCTTAATTTTGTGGACCCATTTTCGTCCAATAATGGCATTGTAGGGTGAAGGCGTGTTCACCACACTGAAGCGGGCGTTAACTTTCATGGGACCTGCGTCTACTTGCAAAATAATATCCCCGATAGGCTTCGTAGTCGTGCCATTGAACCCGTAGATGGTGTAGTGCGAGGTCAAGAGTTGCTCGTCATTAAGCTCCATACGCTTGAAGGTATCATGAAACAGGACGTTTACGGAGCTCCCTCCATCAATGAGTATTTTCTTTATGTTGCATCCTGCGATTGGCAGAGTGAGGATCAAAGGGTCGTTGTGATCTTCCATGTCATCCTCAATGTCCTCGGCCTCGAAGGTTAGAGGTGCATTCATCCATTCTTCGTGCTCTTCCACTTCTTTTCCGTCTAAGTTGTAGAGCTCACAATAGTCTTCAAATTGCTTCCTCAGTCTTTTCCCTATCTGTGCGGTTAGGGTTGGTTCTTTGTTTTCCGAGCAGGATATAGTGTTTAGTGTACGGTTACCCTCTGGCAATTGGACCTGTTTGCTGCGTTTGGTTCTGTCCTCCGTTCCAGCCTTTTCTATATACTTTTGAGATCCCCTGCATCAATCAGCTTTTGTATCGCTATCTTGAGATTTTTGCACTTCTCAGTTGGGTGCCCGTAGAAGCAGTGGAAATCGCAATACTCTTTGGATTCTGCCGAGGCCGGTGGTTGTTTCCCCTTAGACCATGGCCAGTCTAAGTCTTCGCGATCCTTGATCTCCTTTAAAATGCGTGAGTAGCTGGCATTGAGCTTTGTGTAGACTCGGTCTTCAAATTTTCTTCCACCCCTTTTGTGGTCATCTTTCCGATCCTTTTGGTGTTCGCTTGATCTGTTCGCTAGTTCCGCGGAGTTGGTCCGTGGGGGTCGTTGAGCCTGTGCTCTCGGGTTCTCTCTTTGAATTTCTTCCAACCTCGCATGTTTTTCGATGATTATCCTCAAATCTCCTCTCTTGGTTGGAGAGGTACCGTGGATTTCAATAAACAATGGGCTCATCCTGTCAAGTCCCCATTTGTAACAATTAATACTCACCACGGGATCCACATGTCCTATGGCTTGACATATCTTGTGCCACCTATCCGTGTATTCTCGAATGGACTCCTTTTATTTGATTGCAAGTGAGAAGAGCTTGTCCATCCCTGTGTTTACAACCTTGTTATACATGTAGGTGGCCAAGAATTTTTCCGTGAGTTGATCATACGAATTGATGCATCCGGGCTTGAGGTTATCAAACCAAGATAGCGCGGATCCTTTCAGGCTTGAAGGAAAGTATCTCGCAAAGTATAGCTTCGTCGTGGTCCCATCCGGCCATTACCCCGTTGTAATATCGTAGGTGAGCAGCGGGATCGGTGGATCCGTCGTAACACTCAAAGGATGGGACCGGGCACTTCGCGGTATGATAGCGGTGGCCAATCACAGTGCGAGTGGGGTGGTGTTGGCTTCCTTCATAACCTGTTCTAGTCTTCCACCTCCCCGCCCGGTTTTGATTTGATTGATCTCTGCTAACATCTCTCTCGCGGAGACTCTCCATTGCCAAACAAGTGTTCTTCTTGAATGGAAGGCCGTGCCTTCCTTGTAGGTTGTGACGTCGTGGCCTCCTCCTCATCATAGTAGTCCGACGTGTCCGGGTGATAGTCCGGGTCGGCCTTCTATTATTCCGCGCACCTCTTTGGGGTATTCCTCTTTGGTTGACTATCGCAGTGTGTTCTCGAGGATCATCCTCCGGTCTCTATTTTGTACCGCTGAATTAGCCTCGTCCTGCTGATTCTCTAGCTCCGCGCTTTGGAGGATCTTCTCTCTTAATTGCTGGTTCTCTTGGGCTAGTAAGGCCACCGCGTCCGCGTATGTCTGCTGATTCCGTTTTAGTTCTTCTAATTGCGCCAAAAACTGCGCAGACTGGTTTGATGCTTGATTTGTTCCTATCTCGAACTTGAGCTTGTCCCTCGGGATGCCGCGGTGTTGATTTCCACTGCTATCTGTCTACCCGGCTCTATCATTTCGTAGGATCCTGCGTGCAGTTGTTCGTTTTGCTCGTTAGTCTGCGGCATCCCATAGGGGGGTTCTGGATTACTGATTCTGCTACTGCTTCTCGAGGTTCCGTAGGCCTGGTTGTAGCTGTCACTTTGGAGGCGACCACTTGAGAAGTTCCTTCGGTAGGTGTAGCAGCTTTTGCCGCCGCGGCCTTCCTTGCTTCCATTGCAATGATGCCCGCATCTGAAAGGAATGTGCTTTCCGCTCCATTCTGCGTCTTGTCCCCTTTGTGAGTCCCGCGCCCTTTTGTTTGCTCCTTGTTACTACCGGCGTAGTCCTATGTGCCTCTTTTGAAGGTACCTTTGTCTTTCCTAAGCATCTTTGTTCCTTTCCATTGCAATATTCTCGCACGAGAGAACATGGAGGTAAACCGAGACAAAAAGTCCACGGGTTAGCTGTTAGTTCAAACTTGATTTCATAAGCTCGATTTCTAGTGGCAATGAGTGTACTCGGTCGTTAGTTTGGCGAACAATACGAAAAACATAGACGGATGCGGATTTAACCGTGATAAGGTCCATGGGTTGTTGTTTGCAAAAAGTCTAAATCTATTGGTGGAAATTATGTTTGAAATATCAGTTAAAACACGATCTGTTGGTTTAAAGGTTACACAATGCCCAGATTTGTTGGTAGAAAATACAATAGACGTAAATATGTGCGAAAAAATAGCCCCAAACTCGGATCTCGCTAACAAAAGTTCGTAAAAGACCCGGATCACCGTTAGATAGCACAAAGAATACGGATACGTGCGAAAAGTGAGTTTAAACAGAGATCTGTCTACGTTCTAAACAAAATTTTTGAGTTACTATAAAGTCACAGGGAAAGATAAATCTTTTTACCGGGACAAGGTCCCTGTTTCTAGCGCCATATTGTGAACACGGAAATCAGGTATGGTCCACGTGATCACAAACAATCTCAACATGAATTGAATACATGCATTAAAGTGTGAGTAAAGTATAATATGCCTAGGTAGATGATGATTCATGGATTCCAAACCCCGCGGGTTTGTCATGATCTCCTCAACATCCCCAAAGTGATAGATCTAAGACATAAACACATAAATGAAACTATACGAATGCTAAAGGTAAAGGAGACGATGATTTACGTGGTTCAGCACTAAGGCCTACGTCCACGGATCTGGGAATATTTTTATTCACTATAAAGTAAACGGTTACAAAAGCAATCACAAGATCTTTGGTGTTCATCAACCTCATAGGTTGATACTCATACTTACTTCTCACTATTATCTCTCCTATTCCTGGGTTTTTCTCTCGACCCCCTTTTCTGTGGAAGGGGTGTTCATATATATAGCTAAATTAAGTGGGTCCACTGACAAAGAGCTGTTGAGACCTTATCTTCTTGTGTTCTGTGCATGGTCCGCGGACTTCCCTATCACTCCGCGGCTTCTACAATACCCACGCTCATTACGCTGACCTACCCTCGCTTTCTTCGTGGGTCGTCGACACGTGCCCTCCGAGCGACTTTAAATGCGAGTGGTTGGGGCTATCCAAATCCGTGCCGGCGGTGTCGGTCCTCCCCTTGTCACGTACGTGTCAGTTGGACTATCCCCAACCGTTGATTACATCTTACCTCGTGATGGGGTAGAGTAACTCATTGGTGTTGCGCGGGATTATCTACCTTGGATGCTCCCTCATCTTCGACCGTTGGTCTTGATAGATGGCACGTTGTCTAGACGCCATGGATGCCCCTACGTGTCATCCCTCTTTATGACATGGCCTCCACGTGGACTCTGCTAGTACACGTGGCGATGGAGATAAATAAGTGTACTTACAGAGATGAATATTTTCACAACGGTATTCCTAAAAAATGACAAGGAGAAGGTCTATTATCCAAATTCTGTTTTGAGCACCAAGGCAATCAGCAATTTCTATAGAAGTTCGGATATGCTGGACTATGTTGATTTCGCCATGGACTCTTCCACCTCCATGGACACTGTCACTCTTCTCAAAGAAGATATCAAAAAGTAAGCAATCAGTAAAACCCATCTCTATTATCCCTTCATAAATGCACAAGTCTCAGGAGTTGTAGTCTTTTACTGGAAGTCTGGAACAAACATTTTCAAAATATGTTTTTTCGAGTACGTATTTTCTTAAACCTCGATCCTTTTTATCTTTCAACGGAATCCAACTGATCTTTATACTTCGACATCCTGATAAAAATTTGGATCATAACATATCTCTTGCAAAACATCAAACATGTAATGAGTGTGCATCATTTTGGCAACAGTTTTGATGATTTACTTGTTTAAATTGTTGGTGATTGCAGATATATCGATGGCAAGCCAAAGTATTGGGCCCCTAAACACGCATTGTACGTGAAACAAATTTCTACGCTGGACAAGTTGGATATGTGTCTCCTTGTGACACACACAATGAACTATCAAAATTATTTAGAGAGGCAATTACGTAGGACCGAGCTCATATATGAGCTGAAGAAGATCTTTGAAACCCTACAAATTAAGTATCAGCTTCTTCCTCAGCAGGTTCATCTCACCCAATTTTCTACAGTCCACGGAGGATCAACAAGACAACTTTAACATGTAGTATAACTAGGGCTAAAGCCGTAACGGCAATATGGGCCTGGATGTATGTTGAATTGTTTGCCTTCAAGGATAGAGCATGCTCCATTGCTCGTATGCAATTGCATACCTTCAAAAAGTAAGTACATTAGAACCTCTCTATATTGATAAGTACATTAGAACCTCTCTATATTGATACTCTTGGGTATTCACAAAATTAATATAGAGAGGTATACATAGAGAATGTAAAATTTTAAGTTTGATGTATGTTCAATGTGCTTATAGTCGTATTAGATGATGTAGTACATATGTTTTTGTTACCGAAAATGGGTTATTTGTCCAAATATTTTTAAAACATGGTTCAAATGGACGAGTAAAAAATTAAGTATGGGTGAAATGGACACTAAAAAATAGCAAGGATGAAACTGAATTCATCCTGACTTAAATTTAAAAAATAGTAAGGATGAAACTGGATGCATCCTGATGTAAATTAAAAATAAGAAAAAGTATTTGAAAATGGTTAGGATGAAACTGTTTACATCCTGGTTATTTTTACATTTTTGGCCATTTAAACAAGGGGAATTTTGCGTTTCCCCCCAAAATAAATGGCTATTTTGCATTTTCCCCTTTTTAAATTATTAATTAGTGAAACCCCCTTTAACGTGGATGTGCCATAACTGGCCAGTTAAATCCAACACGTGTAGTGCACCCGTGTGATACTAAATGATGTCAATGCAAGTAGAGATAGTTACCCTATACGTGGCGCCTTCTGAGCCTAGCTTTCACATAAAAAAAAGAACACACCATCGCCTCTGTACCTCACTAGTCACTCCTATAATTTTACTCCGTCATCGGATTCTACATTGCTGAAACCTTAAAAAATCACTCCCAATTTTTCACAATACTCAAACGCCATTCAAACAATAACCAAATCTCTATCCAAATCAAAGCATATCCAAAGAAAGTTTTCCTACTGGATTATATAGTGACGCCGTTAATGGAGGGTTCAAAAGGTTGTTGTAGTTAAGTAACCATGGTGAAAATCTTAATTCAAGAGCTAATATATCACGTGATAACTCATCATATGCACTATCCCATCAATAAACTTATCAATTAGTAAATCAGGTGATCAAATGTTGTTGTTTCCTATATCAATTTTATAGTTGATCCCCTGAGAACATCAAATAGAATATACCAAAATCCATGCCCGCATCAATTTTATTGTTGCTGCTGTTATAGGCGGTGATGTTGGATTGAATTTATCTCTCAAATCAAATTAGGGCTTAGTTTTTGGTATTTTTCATCTTGGTTTTGTTCATCTGATTTAGGAATTAAACAATGACGGGGAATAGAAACTGAGGGAGATTAATTTGTGTTTTTTTTGTTTTCCATGGAGAATTAGTTGCAGAGAAATATTGGCGAAGACGAAGGAGATGACGAAGAAGAAAGAGATCTGTTTTATGTCCGTTCATCCATTTCAGTTGTTCGCCACCGCAAGATCAAATCGTTGTTCTTCAAACACGTGTACCTAATTGTGGATTTTCCACTATACTCCAGTTAGTATTACTAGTTTTGCACCCGTGCGATGCACGGGTCTATTTTTCGGTTATGACAAATTGAATCAAGATTTAAAATTAATTTACTAAAACATATATCTAATTTGAAAATATAATAAAAAATTAAGAAGTTCACATAAAATCAGTCTATTATTTTGAAACGGAGGGAGCAAAAACTCAGTAAGTTCATGACTTTAAAACTAATATACAGTGAAAAAATAATAAAAACCCGATAAAATAATAAAAATAATTAGAGCATTACCTTGTAGTGCCACGTCTTCTGAGCATATATAGCATATAGGAGTACTTATTTAGCTTCATAAATAGGATAAAAGTTAAGCTGCTCTGAGTTTTTCTTCAAAATTTGATGTTCCTAAACTTTTAGTAATTCAAGATTTCGTTCTTTTATATACTTTTACTTTTTTGTATTACATCCGATTATTATACAGAAGAACCCTGTAGAACAATTCGAAAACCACAACAAAATAATAGTTTTTGTCGGTCTTGAATCAGACGATATGCTAAATTTATAAATTAAAATCTTATAACTTTCTATATGTCCCGTGCTATATAAGTATAAATTAATAACTCTCTAATTTATATATACGAATTCTACATTTATACGACCCTCCTAGCCCAACCCTGAACACTTTAGGTTCCTTTTCTAAATCTATCGAGAAAAGCTTGACTGGTGTGATTCCCCGTCACCGTTTTCATTCTGGGGTGATCTAATGGTCCTTGGACTGTGAAGATGCGACCTAATTTCTTCTTAAAATTATGTATCCTATTTTTAAGGGTATAATTGGTAACCAAACTTTAATATAACACATCTAAAAATTCGTTTCATGGAATTTTAAATTTTATTTCGTTGGAAAGGTTTTAAAAAAATCCATGCAATGAGTACAAATAACAATATCAAATTTAGAGTTTCTACGAAAAATTCGGAGGTATTTATCATTTTAGAAAATAAATGTATATCTATTATACAAACCACCACAAAGGATAAACAATACTTTATGTAGCCATATTTTGGTTCACGCATCAACTAATTTTCCGTTGCAACTAATAAAACAATGGACTCCCTCCATTCCAAAAAAAGTGATACTTTCATTTTTAGCACAATTCTCGAAAACTGAATGCATAGTCATTATGCAAACTACCACAAAGGATGCATAACACATTACGCAACCATATTTTGGTTTGTGCGTAGATCAATTTTCCATTTCAGGAAAAGTGATACTTTCATATTCTGTTTCAGGAAAAGTGATACTTTCACTCTGTTCAGGAAAAGTGATGTTTTCACTTTTTCAATTTAACCCATTTTTAGGCAAAAATGAAACTGTGGGAGTATCTCTTTTTCTGAAACAGAGGTGGTACATACTTAAAAATATCATTCCATAAAGAAAAACAAAAATACATAATAGTTTATACAGTCGTATTTTGGTTCATGCATCCACTAATTTGTTTATGCAACCATTAAAACAATATATATGCCTCAAAAATACTGATCTGACAAAAAATGGATGTACAACGCACTACGCAATCAGCGGTGTTTTATTTTTTTCCGGTTAGCCCTCCTCACCGTAACACTGGTATTCTGGTTTATTAAATGATTATTGTATATAATTTGATAATCATTATTTTATTGACTATCTAATATCGAGATAAAGTGATAAATTTGGCTGGTTCCGCCTGACCTTACTAATTGTATGTCTTTACTTCTTCATCAGGAAAATCACCAATATAGCGATACATCATAATAATATAAAAAATCTTGTTCAGCCTCTTTTCGTCCCCCAAATTAATTGTCTTGCCCTCCGTCCAGTATGAGCTTGCGTGCAGCTAGCTAGATGGTTTAGTTCCAATGCACATCATGTGATTTGTAGCCTAACAATTAGTGCAAATGAGGATAAGTAAGAACTCGTCGTGTTTGTGGAAAAGCAGTGACTTCGTCTCAGACTCTGATGATGCAATTGTAAGAACTCATTTTGTTGTATGAGAAGTAGTGGCTTTGTCTTTGATGATGCAATTGTGTGAACCACGTATCAGTTATTATTGAGTTGGCACCATTTTTCTCTGTTATTTCATTGTCGTTTAAATACAAGTACTCGTGGTTTTCATTTTGACGTTACAAAAAATTAAATAAGCAGAAATTTCCGAGGATTCGAGTTTAAGTTTGGAGAGGGTAGTATATAAGTGCCACAATAGCGGCACAAAGGAAAAATAGTTCGGTAATCTTCGTAATCATTATTATCAAATACCCTACGTTTTAACAAAGAAGGAGATATTATTAAAAACCCAACCGATCATATTCAAACCAAAAGTTTGACAACCCATTCCTTCCAATGAAAAAAAAAAACTTTCTTCCGTTGCTCGAAAATGTTCCAATTCTTATTCCTTGAAGTTCCCACTAATCATACACGACCTTAAGTAAGAATTGATGTTAAGAATTAGTCCAAATTGATCTAGAATTTTTTAATCGACTACAATTGCGCTCTAATTATCTGCATTGGTCCTCTTGTTTTGTCTTTGAATCCTAATCGGTAATTGTAGTAGCTTGCACCTTGGCCTTGGCAAGCTTACACCCCTTTGAAGTTTTTTCACCAAACTGATATAAAAAATGCACTGTCAGTAAAAGTTGGAGTGAGGATGACTAAGTTGGACATCTTTCAAGCCAACATAGATGTGAGTATTTGAAGAGATGACACTTTACATTATCATCAAATTAAATTATACATATGTTCTTTATTTGGGCACTTGTTATGGAAGGAAAACTATGATTGGCTTTAATTTCATACAATGGCGAGTCCTTAAATGGTGACGGGATGGTAACACAGTAGGGGAATGGATAATTTTTACACAGTGAAAGCTTGTCCGTTTTCCTGAGACTTTTGACTTAAAGTGGTAGTACTGATATCTCTAACCACATTCTCTCAAAGCACCTCTTAGAGCATTACAGATTACGCATAGATACATGAATCCGTATGCAGATTACCAGGCATATGGCGGATCATCTTTATAAGCTTGAGTCATAGAATTGCCGATTAGTAAGTAGTGTAAAAGTAGGAAACCGTATATATATTGATGGAGTTGTGTGGGAACGTTAGAGTTGATCTTTGGAACTACAACTGTATAGCTTCCACAGCACCATTTGTTACAATTAAATACTCAATGGAATTCCCTTTTGAGAATTCCTAGTATGTTTAGTATTTTCTGTTTATTATTCTTCTGGTGCTAAGCGATATCTTTCGCATGGATCGCACTACTCATGAATCGCACCACTCATGAAACAAATTTCTAGAAAACGGATTACTGAGAAGCATACGCGAAACCTAGATAAACAGTTACTTTCGTAGTTGCTACTGCTCACCGCTCACTCTCCTATGTTTCAATTGTAGGTCATAGCCATTCTTACTCGTATATAATTACTTATCACATAAACTTGTACAACTTATAGTTTACAATACTTAAAAAAAAATCCAAGGAATACCCGAAATATATGATTTCACTACTCAAATCCAGCAGTCAATGTGTTTTTGTCCACATAAGAGATGCTAAATATTTGGTTCTTGAACATGTTCATATAATCATATCCGAAGAATTGGAAGATACAAAGAGATACCAACTATTCAAGCCGACAATTATTAGGAACCCCACTGAAAGAATATTTGTAAGGACAGTCGATTACATTTTTGAGATTACCAGCAAAACGAAAAACAGTAGTAAATCAGAAAGAATACCCAAACCCCAATAAAAACAAAAAAAATGAGCAAAACCCTAGAAGAAAACAGCGACGTGCAAACAGTGGTTCGGCCTTTCCTCGAATGCTTTTTATAGAGAGACAAAACCCACAAACTCCAGTAGGGAAAATCAAGAATACAAACAAAAAATACACCGCTATTCCTTGAACAAAGAATAATAGATACCCATACAAAGAAAAGTAGAAAATGGGTCAGCTAAAGCAAAAAAAGTACGTAAAAAAATAGAGCTTCCCCGGGCTGCCAAAAACCCGGTAACTTATTGAGCTTACAACACTGCTTAATGCCCGGAGTTATCTTTGTATGAGCACCATTTACATAAATCACGTTAAAAATCATTTGTCAACATAGTTGTTTAACTATATAGCGAGAAAAAGAGAGAGTAAAGTAAATCACCGTGCGTGTATAGAAGCCTACATATTAAGAATGAACTTTGGAGTTGGGCACGTACTGTTTACAGGATAAACTAAGATCACTAAGATCATAATCATACTAATAGTATATGATGCATCAACATTTACAGAGTATATTAAGATTTGAAAGGGACAAAAAACTTTACCAGTTTCTTTCTTCATGCCACAACAATAATTAGAAATCGCTTTGCACAAACATTTGCAGCTACATACCTTACCAATAACAAAACCCTAAAAAAACAGAAAAGAAAGCCATTAGGAGAATGTTTACAGGATACACTAAGATCATAATCATACTAATAGTATATGATGCATCAACATTTACAGAGTATATTAAGATTTGAAAGGGACAAAATTTTTTACCAGTTTCTTCAGGCCACAACAATAATTAGAAATAGCTTTGCACAAATATTTGCAGCTACATATGTAACATACCTTATCAACAACAAAACCCTAAAAAAACAGAAAAGAAAGCCATTAGAAGAAGAGAGTAGCAGAGGCGAAACAATGGAATTTAGCCTCTCCTCGAGTGTGTTATATAGAGGAACCAAGATTATAAATTACATACAAAATAGTCTTTATTTTTGGAAATGATATCGATCAAAATATCTTAAAATTGATGTAATTTTTGGAAATGATATCGATCAAAATATCTTAAAATTGATGTAATTTTTGTAATTTAAATCCGTACCATTTTTATAATTTTGGACATGTTCTATGTTTGGAATACTACATTTATTTCTTGCATATTTCTTCCACAAAAATATCCTTTGCACTTTTAGGAATATTATTTTTCTTAAGGAATGTTCAAATATTAAGTAAATTATGGTTAATTTTCATTCAATATTGTTCATTGCACTTTTTATTGACGTTTTGATTTTTTGGTTCTCATCAGCTTTTACCTGATTCCATGCACGTTCAGACGTTCTAATAGTTCTGTAACTAATACCTTTCCGATTTTTTATTAATGATTTTGATTATTTGACAGGACTAATAGTCAATCTATGTTTTTGCGGAAGAGGAATCTTGAGGAATCAACATCCGATGTAGGGTAAGCATCTACAACCCTATGTATTTCATTTTTTAATCTTTGATATAATTTTTTGATTAAGGGTTTATTAGTTTCGTTTAAACTGTAATTGTAAATTTTAATTAGGATTTGATATTATGAGTAGCTTGGAATTATAGTGAAGATTTTTTTCGTTATAAGAAATGTAATCGGACATTAGAGGTTATTTTTTGGAATTTTTGTGATTTATTTAATTTTGTGATGAGATCTTGATGAACTATTTATATCCTGATTTGATTTTGTTTCAATCTTTTACCAATTTTAATTGATTTTCTCTATTTATATTTGGGAATAGTATATGATTTTATTAGATTTCAATGTTTTTGGTAACGACAGCAAAATCTTGTTATTGGCCGAAAAATATATTGTGGGCCCAAAAGATTTACTCAAATTTGATTGGCCGAAACTTTAAATGGTGGGGCCAGAATCAGCCAGAAGCTCCGATTAACCACAACGCTCGAAAAAACTCTATTTTTATATAAAGAATTTTATTATAGTCACACGTGCTGGATTTAACCTCCAGTTACGGCACATCCACATTAAAGGGGAAATGCAAAATAGCCATTTATTTTGGGGAACACAAACATTCACTCTCGCGACACTTCTTAACCCTCGCCAGTCTCACGTCTTCTTTATGTTTTTGCCTGTCGTTATTCATTGCGTCGTTTATTTTAGCTCCCTGCGACTCCCTCGCGACACCGTCGTTCATTAATCCATGAGCCTTGTATGTTGCGATATTATGATCCTACATCTTGCCTCTTTTTCCTTGAATATTGCTTGAAGAGCGATTTAAAGGAAAAATTCATTGTTGTCATATTCCTTGGTTTCAATTGGTGAAGGAACGAGCAAAAGAATACTTTCCTTGAAAAGTACGTACTTGCCTCTATTCTTTTGCAAAGTTCAGAAGCTTCTTTGAGATATACGCAAGTATCGTCTCCTATCTCTCCTCATATTTCTCTGCGAGGAAGAGTATCATGAGATTTTACAATATTGTTTCCTTGATTGCTTATCTTTATCTCTGTTTTCAGTTTTGTACTTTTACACGGATTTTGATTATTAATGTCTTTTCTTGACACGTTTCTTTCAACCGCTTATTCTTGACCATTCATGTCTCTTCGCATTAAATGACCTCGTTTTTTCTCGAGGATCTTTTTTCCCTATATATAGTTTTCTTTTCCCCTCCTTTTCATTCTTTAGTTTCTCTCTGCAACTTTTCTTTGACTCTCTCCTTCCGCGTTTGCGCTCCCTGCACCGCAAATCTTTTCTTCATCCTTTCTAGCGCCGATCTTAATCTCCAATCTCCCATCCATTCCCATACCGATAAATGGTCATCGATCGTGCATAC
This sequence comes from Papaver armeniacum, assembly GCA_023531295.1. NCBI lineage: Eukaryota > Viridiplantae > Streptophyta > Magnoliopsida > Ranunculales > Papaveraceae > Papaver > Papaver armeniacum. Next base: position 1,230 of record JAJJWW010014051.1, on the reverse strand, counting down.
AAAGCTTCTTTTGAAGAAGTTCAACAAAAGTTGCTTGAGAAGGGTTTTACTCTATCAACCATTCCTGATCAAGAACCTTCATCTATTCTTTCTGCAAAGCTATTTTCTGATCATCAATGTGATGATCAAAAGATTATAGTCTCGCTAGGTCAGATTCTCGTGGGACTTCCCATTCCTTTGTACAATCTGAGATGCCTCTATTTTATGAAATCTTGGCCCATGAAAAATTCTCTCGGGCTGTTTATCAATTGAGTGGCGATTGCATTCGCTGATGCTTGAGTTCGCGAACATGGTGCGGGCAAAGGATCTTTATACCCTAACTCTGCCCGAAATCCCAAATTCGCAGACTTGGAAATAGCTTGTTGAGAAATACACTTTGTGGAAATTTTTTTGAAAATTACTCAAAGATAACTATGGTGAATGCGAAATCTCATTTGGGCGTTACTTTGAAGAAAAAGGATAATGTCTCTGAAGATAAATTACTCATGCAAGACATTGATTGGCACCCAGGCAATAATACTTCTCCTCGTCATTCCAAAGATGAGAAATGGTGGGTCGTACCCTTGATCTTAAACGGCCCTTACATCTCAGGTTCGCATATTCTTCCTGCGAATCTCGCAGGATATCATCCTTGGGAGTTCCAATGGCCTGAGAAGAAGAAAGAGGTGTGTTTTCGACTTCAAATTTTGCTTTCGCCACTTTCTTTTATAATTGCTTGAGTTTGTGAAATCTTTGGATAACCGGGTTGAGAAGAAGCTACAAAAAGGATCCGTCGGAGGATACTCTGACATTACTTCGATCGCTTACGAGTGAAGTAAGAAACACTTCCTTTCTTCTTATTTAAAATAATATTGTTGCCTCTGTTTCTTATCTTTACGCGTGTGCGAAGGTTGGAGTTGATGAAACTATTGCTGCGAAGATTAAAAGTAAGGGTAAAACAGTCGCTCATAAAGACAAATCTTCCGCTCCATTATCTAAGAAACGAAAGGCTCAATCTTCTTCTCGCCTTAGCTCAAACTCTGAATCTTCTGACGAGGATAACCATGACTCGAATCCTTCTCTCGCCAAGAAGATTCCGTCGACCCAAGTTCTTCTATGGATCGGTTATCTAGCATCTTCTCGGACTCTTTCCAAGGAATGGGAGATGCTCCCTAGCTTCCCTTTGCAAGGTTCTCGCAAATGTGTGTAATCTTTGCTTTACTAGAGGGCAATAATTCTTTCAATGGAGCC